>JAURVB010003165.1:0-13120 GCA_033002965.1 Piper betle | reverse complement strand
TGGACTCCTTTCTTACTCTACTATTATTATTAAAATCAAAGCACCATCATCACGCCCGCCGGGAAAGCACGCCGCCGGCGACAAGACCGTCCCGGAGCAGAAGAAGACGATCGAGATGGGGGAGGGGACAAGGATTTCTCGGAAAATGGGAGTGGGATACGGTTGTTGAATCCGAAAAAGCGAAGAAAAGGAAAAGGGGGCATGGAGGACGGCGGTAAAGGCGCTGCCTCCTCTGCCCCGCCACCGGCTCCACCATCACTAACGGGCCACGGTTTTATAGGCGTGAGGCTGAAGAGTGGCGTCTTCGTTGGGAGGCGGGACGGCGGCCCCTCCACCCCGGGCCGGCTTGGAGGGTGCTGGACCAGCTGCACGGCTGCGGCGGCGGCGGCGCAGGGCCGGGTGGTGGTGATAAAGGTTCGAGCTTGGGGCGTCCGTCGGCGAGGAAGCTCGCTGCCGGGCTCTGGAAGCTGCACCGGAGGGACCCTGCTAGGATGAGCCGCCGCCGCCGCCGTAGGGAGAAGACGGTTCTAGGGGAGAATCGGCTTCTTGGACATCCTTCTTCCGATAGCCCTCCTGCTGATCAGGTGTGCTCTTGATTGCATGCTGGATTTTGTTGTTTTTTGTTGTTTTCTGTTGTTGTGAGCTCTGTTGTTAGCTCAAAAGTAGTGATTTTGGAGGTGTGTTTTTTTAGTTTTTAATGTTTTAAGAAGAATAATTGTTCTGTTATTGATTTTGTGTTTGTATATTTTAATGCAGAGTGTGTGCTGTGGAGTGTAGAGAGGAGTTGTTGAGCATCAAATTCATAAAAAAAAATTTTATACAGAATAGAATAATGTTACATATTTTGGGATCATCAATGTTGAATCAGCCATTAGTCTGTCCCGTAGTTTGCTTCAGTCATTAGCGCATTTTGCCTGCAAACTGGTCTACTGTCTAGCTTGCCTCAATCAAAGTGTTGCCTGCTACAATTTTTTTGTCTAGCTGGGGAGAAAATTTAAGATACTCAAGTAGTGGTTACGCCTCTAGCTGTGCTTATTCTTTCTTTCACTTTTATTTTGATGGGAGTTGTTTGGGGGATTTGATAGTGGGAGAAGAGATGAGAATTGTGAGAAATATCATAAGCATGAAGAGTGCCCGATCAATTATTTTTGTCAGAGGATGCAATATTCACGCGACTTGTTTATATTATCATTTTCAGAAATATGTCTTGCTCGAATTGCAGAAAAATATCTCTATAAGCTTGGATAAGGAAAGCTTATTGCATTTCCTTGAAGTCCCTTGTATTTTTTTGGTCTTAATATGTGTCCTCATTCATTATCTTTCTCGGTAAAGTTGTTTGGTATTCTGCACAAGTAGGAATAATAGTGTACTTTTGTCGTTCTGTTTCGATGTTTAATATACGGTTTTATTGGTTGCCGCTAACGAGTTTATTGATTATCTCTCTTCTCTCAAACTCAGCCTGCTAGTGCAAGTAGCCTTGGTAGGCATGTAGCGGTATCGTTAATGCAACATCACAGAGCTGCCAAGAAAAATGGCCGTGCTCTACAATCTGTATCACCTGCTAGTTATGGTAGTTCAATGGAGGTAAAGCATAATAAACTGTACTGTGGACTAAGAAGCGTTTGTTGGAAGCTTCTAAATCTTATACTAATTTGCTGGAAAAATATGATGGAACAGTTATATTTACGATGTTAAATTATACATTTAATTTTACAGTTTCTAGTAACTATCAATGTTGCATACTAATAGCAGGCCATTGTAATTAGCTGGAATTGAAGTTGAAGCTATGCAATGTTTTTTTTAAAAAAAATCATCACAGGATTTGAGAATGAGTTTTCAGTTAGATTTGTGGACTCTAAATTTTATGGTTTTTATCATTCTTTTTTCAGATTGCCACTTACAATCCACCTATTACGCCCGATAGCTCTCTGGACTTCAAAGGGCGGTTTGCGGATATTGGATATAGCCTGAAAACTTCTACAGAGCTTTTGAAAGTACTGAATAAAATATGGAGTCTGGAAGAACAGCATGCTTCAAATGTTGCATTGGTGAGGGCACTTAATACAGAACTAGATCATGCACGAGGGCGCATTCAGGAGATGATGCAAAAGCACCAGACTGATCGTAAAGAAATTGATGAATTAGTGAAGAAACTTATGGAGGTCAAACGGAACAAAAGAACTAAAGAGGAAGAGAAAATAAAGGTAGTTATTCAATCATTAAAGGACGATCTTCATGAGGAAAGGAAATTGAGGAGACATTCAGAAGGTTTGCATAAAAAGCTAACAAAGGAGTTGTTTGAGGTAAATGCTTCATTTTCAAACGCTCTAAAAGAGCTTGAAAAGGTAAGGAAAGGCCGAGTTTTACTGGAACAGTTGTGTGATGAATTTGCAAAGGCACTGGGAGTTTATGAACTAGATATACGGGCTATGAGACACAAATATGAAAAGGAATATACTGGAATAAAAGATGATAAACTAATATTGCATATTGCTGAAGCATGGCTAGATGAGAGGGAACAGATTAAGCAGGCAGAGGCTGGAAATGAAGTTGATAAGGAGACATCCATTGAAAAGTTCAAGCGTGAAATAATGGAATTCCTCAAAACTAAACACGGTACTGCACTACAAAATGAAGGCCCAAGTGCTAAGGATTCCAAAGTAGGTGGTTCTTTAAGACGGGTTTCTCTTGAATCTATTCACTTAAATGGAGCTGTCAGTGCACCTCAAGATGCTGGAGACGAAGATTCACTAGTCAGTGATTTTCCCTATCTTAATTTGAACAATGCTTATGAAGGGAAGGAAGCCATCGGACACATATCTCACGGAGAATTAAAAAATGTTGCTGAAGATTCAGAAATGGCCAGAACAAAGAGGATGGGTTCACGACCAAAAATGAAGGGTCGTAGTCTGCATCAACTACAAATTAATGAACATATTGATATAGGGAGGGTAAAGTCATCTTGTGATCCAGACACTATGGCTAGTGCTGAAGAAAGAATCTCACGTGAAGCTATAGAGGCTGGTGATGGAAAGAAGAATAAACTTGATACGACTCCTGGATGGACCCATGAAACTGGTGAAATAGCCAGATCAAATAGACCATTTTCCAGAGAATTGATTGGCCATCCTGAAGATGATCACAAAAAAGACGGAGATGGCTCCTTGTCAAGGCAGGGGCACTCTACTGTGGCTTCCGGGGATGGTTTTGCCAGTGCTGGTTTTGGTATACCGAGGCCTGTGCAGAAGTGGAAACTGCGTCAAGCTGGTCCTGATATTATTGAAAGTGGCGAATGTGCTTCAAAAGGGATAAAGGAAATGAAGGAAGGCACTTTGAAGGCAAAGTTGCTTGAGGCAAGGTTAGAGCGCCAGAACGCAAGGCTAAGAGGTTCAAAGATAAAATAGGTAGGGTACCTGAAATGGTTAGACTTTATGGGAGGCGAGATTAACTTCCTTCCAAAGCTTGTGCTTGTGCATAGGTATTATTGTATAATTGAAATTATCTTATATCTTCAATATTTTCTTTTAGCTCATGGCAGTTTTGTCATCTACCCTATACTTTAAGCTTTTGCCCAAGTCATGAGATGTTACCATTTTCTCAAATTCCATTGAATCATGGATCTCCTTTTGTCTGCTCGTGGCAACATTATTGGCTCACGCTATGGAATTAAGCTGATAACACTTTCATTGGCATTATTTTATATTGTCCGATAGGATTGCTAATTGAGCGAATCAGTTTGTGAGCATTTAGCGTTCGGCTCAGTTTGACTCGACTCGAAACTCGACATTTAAATGTTCGATTTCGAACTCGAATTTTACGAGTCGAGCTTAAGCAAGGTCGTGTTTGACTCGACTCAATTCGGTTATAATTCGAACTCGACTCGAATCGACTCGTAGTTCGACTCGAACTCGAATCGATAAAATAATATAATAATATAATTTTATATTATATTATATTTATATATTATATATATATATATATACACACACAATATAATAACAAAGAAGTGAGATAGTTGAGATGGTAAGTATTTAAGTTGGTGACCTTAAAGTTGTGCATTTTTTTTCAAGTGAGTGACTTTTGACTTTTAATCGAGCCGGTTTCGAGCTCATGAACGAGCCGGTTCGAGCTCGGAAAAATTAAACAGTTTAAGTATATTCAAGTACGAATCGAGCTCGAACATATAAAAGATATTCGAGTCGAACTCGAGCATATATGTTCAAAACTCGTTCGATCTCGAGTCGAGTTCGAACGAGTTTCAAACTATTCGAGCACAAGTCGAGCTCAGCTCGCTCGCTCAATTAGCACCCCAATGTGCAGCTTTCTTGGACCTACAGATGTGGTAGGAAACTTATTGTTCTTTAGTTTTGTGGCATTTTAAAAACTGTGAACGAAAATCTTTCTCGTTTGCTGACCGAATCTGAATCTGCGAGGGCACCAATTTATGGTTATAATCTATCATCCTCTTTACTAAATTAAGGTCGAGCCACACTCTTTTCCTTTTTTTTGTGGGAAACAACATAATGATCATCACATCAAAATATAGAAAAAAAAAACTAAAATGAGTTAGAGCTTCCTCAAATAATTTCTTTATGAAATTTTTTTTAAGAGATGACTCTTAATTGCAAAACTTGTTTTAGGGTTGATTCATCTGTAGAAGATTGAATAATAGCTCCAAACTCTTCGAAAATGCAAAATTGTAATTTAAAAATATGATAGAAAGTTCATTAGAAATGAACCAAATCAGCTAATGAAGAAAAATTAAGAATTGAATAAAGGCATATATATTAACTAAGTAGGATAAATCGCCACCGTAATCGTTGTCCCAATGTACCCTCTAGGATGAACAATTTTCATCGAACTCAATTGAAAAAAAACAATGATCATTATTAAAATGTTTGCGCTCTCCACCTTATATGAAAAATTTTGCACACTACTTGCTTTATGATCCCCAATGGCCATTTTTGTCGAAGAAAACAGAAGGCAAGGAACATTAGGAAATTAGGAACCAAAGGCAATTATTAGTACAAAAAGAGAAAGCTGCCCAGCTAAGCTTAAATTGTCAATTTTTCTCACTACAGGTAGGGGAACTTGGGTATTTTGTAAATAAAATATCTACAAATATTTCAATATAAGAGCACAATAATTGGTCTTGATTGATTGGCAACAATGAAGTTGTAAACTGCCCACTCCTCATCGAGACATTAAGTCTTTACGTTCTTATCTTACATTTATAGTAAAATTAAGAAATATAAAAAGTAACTATCCGAGATAACTTTAATAACGTATATATTTAATTTTAAATTATATTATTTAGATGGAGAATGACCAGCCAATTATTATACGAGAAATATTATGGCATGCGTTGGAACACAACCGTACTTTCATGCAAAAGAAGTTACCCATCCATAATGAGCAAGGAATTAACGATGTTAACAGAAGTGGGGCCCACGACTTGGAGCATGCTGAAAGTTCTTCGTTGCTTTGGCAAGTAACGATGAAAGAGTTACGATAAAAATAAAAAATATAATGGACCCCACATGTATCACACAAATCATGTGACCTGCCATTTGACTTGGACGATTGGCACGTAGGGCCCACAATACACTTGAAATTAGAAGAAACAGCAAGCCATGAGAATTTCGGTTATAACACTGGAACCCACCACCTGAGAATCGTGGAAAATACAGAAAAAAATGTGAGCTTGACGAAAAAAATTGAATATCATTACTAGTCGGAGAAAAACAAAGGGGGAAATCTTCTAAATGATAGATTTACTCTAACAAGCTAAGCATCCATGGGTAGCCTTCATAATTATTCACACTTTCTTTCCTCAATCATTAGAGATTCTAGTTCTTATTTTTTACTCGTAGATTAGAAAGTCTCTTAGAGGTTAAATCTGTCTACCGAATCAACGATATATTTTTTTATGCTAATTAACCCAAAAGGCTAACCTAGTATGGTTGAGTGTATACACTTGGTCAGCTCAATTCACCTAGTCTAGTTGAATCCATGTGCTCGTTCGGCTCAGTTCAGCCCCTTTGCTAGCCTAGGTTAGTTGAGTTCATATACTCGCTCGACTCAGTTCAGCCTCCTTGCTAGCCTAGTTTAGTTGAGTCCATTGCACTCACCTAGCTTGGTTTAACCTTACTTGCTAGCTTAGTTTGGTTAAGTTTATGTACTCGCTCGACTCGGTTCAGCTGGCTCGTACGCTTGGCCCGGTTGAGTAGCAAACTTGCTATACTTTCTTGAGTTGAATCGTTGATTCATGGTTGTTGACTCAATTAGTCACTTTAACTCTTGATTCGACTAGTGTGAGTTGACCAAAAATTTTTTTATGTTTATTAGTCAAGTCTATATTTATGAAAGAGAGTATTTAGACCGAGTTAATACATGCTACGTGTAGCACAAGTGGCAAAATTTAAGTAACTACACTTACTAAATTGTAAGTGTTGTTAAGTGATAGATTTCATGCTTAAAACCTCATACTATAATAGAGTGAATGAAGGATTTTTATAATTGAGAGTTTTTTGTAAATTTTTGTATATCAAAGCATTTATCAATAAAAAGTTAAATTTGTGTGATTTTTCTGTGAAAAATTTGTACTTTATAATTAATTTAATTGTAATATGTTTTAGTAACAAGTGCGCCTTGGTATAACCTAAAATTTGCATCGCATAATCCCTCACCGAGTGAGGCAATACACCTATTTTTATTTTTTGACTTTGTGCAAAAGGTCATACGTGTGTCATAATTTGTGCAACCAATATATTAAAAAACGAATAAAAAATATAATTTTAGTTGCAATAATTGTAGATAGTAAAAATATAGCATTAAAATTGGAAATTGTGTGAGTAATTAACAAAATGTCAGTATCTAAAGGTGATTCTAAAATTTTAAACACATAAAAATTAACTTTATAATTGTGATTATGTTAGGAGCAATCACTTTACGATAAGAATTTGCATTGCTGGCCACCATGATGGCTATTTAAAAAATTAATTTTTTCTCTATGAAAAAATTATAAGAAAATTCCTCATTGTAATAATGTTAAAATATCTATTATCACACAAATATATACATGACTCTTTACAGTCATAGCCAAACAAAATGATCATGTTTCTTCAAAGAAAAAGGGATCAAGGAAAGAAAAACAATGTGGGTTGTACTAAGATATTAACAAATATGCGTCATAAATAACTTCATATAATTAATTGAAGTTATATAATTAATATATCATAATCGTGTTTACTACATATGAATTCTTTAGTAATTTTTATTATTTATGCCTTTACCATATGTTTTCAAGAACTAATAATCATGTTAAACATATAAAATAAAAAATAAAAAAAGCAACGATCAACTTTTTCCTTTTAAAAGAGTGAATAAAACATACATAACTTACTAAAAAAATAAAACGTGCATACGGGAAAAACATTTTTAAGAAGTATAACCTAAAAAAATTATTTATTTATAAACAATACATATTTTATTATAAATAAGAAATTAATAATTGTGAAATGTAAATATTATTTATACTTACTAAAATATCTTTCGATAATATTAATGCAGTATCATTAAAAACTCAGCATTATAATTAATTAATTAAATTATACGACACATGTAATATTGTCTTTAATCCTAAAACAATATTTATTTATGAAAATATTACTTACAATGATATTACAATAATATTCTCTACTTAACAATAAAATAAAATCTAGGTGGTGTGATTTTGGGGGTGCAAGTTAGTGGGCAATGGTTAAAACTTGATCATATTTTAACTGTAACACCCCGTTTCGGCTCACCCGTGAACCGACCCGGAAATATCACCGGCGACCGAACCGTTCGCTAATCTACTGGGTTCGGTTAAGCCGACCCGGATCTGCCCTCGGCATCTCAAGATGGAGATGCAAACATGAAATGCATGAATGGGAACGATTGGGTTCTAACGCGGTCCTACATGCATGCTATGATGTACAAGCAAAACAAGACAAAACAATAAATGAGAAACCAAAAGAAAATATATACTACTACGTAAAAACAGACAAAATTTCCCCTAAAAGTGCAATAAGGGCCAACCTGTCCACAACAAAGGTATATAAATATTTTATCAAAATACGACAAAACATAACAATCTACTGCGACATTCCATTATTATCTCATTTGTTTTCATCTAAGCTGAGGCTGAACTCAAGGCTCCCTGCTCATTCACATCTATCCATTCATTTCATAACAAGCAATTCATCAAGACAAAAACATTCTAATTATCATTCACATAGCAATAACACACCATCATTATACATTACACGCGGCAGGTACATGTGTGCGCGGTTCTGTGCTGCTCCTCCGCAGTCCCGACAGCTTTCATCCCTCGCATTGCTCACCTACATATATATAGAAAAACCGTCAGTAACGAGTGTTACCGGCCCGGAAAATAACTAATATCAATCTGGCACAGGAGAGCAAACTCTCCTGTTGAATGAAAACCATATACTTCCTCAAGAACTCTCATCAGGGCACATATGGGAGCCGTCGCCCTCGGGTCGACAGCGTCCCCTTTCTTTCTCATTCTCATACCTTGGCCATTTCTCTATTGCTTCTCGCATCAAATCTCATTCCTTTCCACCCTCTGCACCTTCCATATTACTCCTGGCCTTGAGTACGAAGGCCGAGCACTCTCAGGCAGTCGCCTTTAGTGCCCTTTGAAACCACAAGTCTAGACATGCGCTGCAATGCAGTACCCGTGAACCTCCACACTTCTCCGGGTTTGAGGAACTCAAAGGTGGAGTTGTCAGGATCCCTCGGGAATGAAACGGCCCGCACACCATTCCAGAGCCCACTATCGACTCACACGTGCCTGCTCGCGTAGCACGGTAGTCGGATTTCCCTCATTCAATCTCTCACTGAAAACGCGAAAACTATACATATATATAGGTCTAGGTTGGGATTTATACAATAGGCCCGAAGGCATCGTGAGTTGGATCTGAAGTTCGAAAACAAACTCGAGGGATCTCATCCTCGAGGGTTATTAATCCGAAAAATCATTGGCTAAATGGCCCGAGTTAAGTGGGATCCGATAAAACGCCACTTAGCTCGTCCTGCACATGATAAATCAAATACACAATAGAGTAGCATAAAAATCAGAGAACGAGTCCTAAACGGACCTGGTAGAAGCTCCAAACGGGTCCACGCGCCTAGGTGGCAAGCTCCTACACCGTAGCTACACAATCAAGCTAAAAACTAACGCCTGCATGATGAATCACACATCCTATAGCATGCACGCACAATCAACACAATCACGCATCAATCAACACACAACAACCTATATCAATTCTAGCAAGTCTACTTAGGCTAGTTTGCATTAGATCACGATCATTACCTAGTTACCCTAATTAGTTTCTTAACCTTCATTTTTAACACCACTCAATCAAACAAATTTCATATTTTATCCTTAATCAAATCTACATTTATATATATTATTATAACACACAATTCACCAATCCTAGAATGCAATTCTAATAATCAATACTTTCAAATAATTAAGTTAAAATAAATTATACCTCGCGTCGTCGAAAATCGGTGACGACTAGGGTTTCCGTTTCGTGGCCCGAAACTCGAATTCGGCACCTAGCGGCGTCCGAAGTCCGATCAGATTGGACCGGGTGTGTTCGGCGGATGATCTGGCGAATTTCCCACGAATCCAATTTTTCTGCGGTTCCGGCGTTTTCCGGCGAGTGTCGGCAGTTTTCCGGCGGATTCCGGCGGTTTTCCGAGCGATGATTCGGGACGGGGCAATCAGGGGGTCTATCGGCACCAGCTCGACGAGCTTGGTCCGATGGTGGTGTCAAACAAGGCAGCCGAGGCGGCGATGGCTGTCGGCGGCGGCGTCGAAAATGGGCGGCGGCGGCGGGCGTGCTCCGATCGGGGCTACGGCTAGCCTCGACGGCGGTCGGGATGGTGAGGGAAACGTCGGCGACGGCGAGAGGGTGAGACTGGTGGTCACGGCTGGGCAACAGCGACCGAACGGCGGCGGAATCCGGCTCGGAGTGGCGACGGCCGAGGCGGCTTCGTGGCATCGCGGCGGCGCGCCGGCAGGCGATCGGTGGCCGGGGTCGATCGGGGTGGCACGGCGACGGCGCAGCAAGGCGGAGCGGCGTCGATCTGGCGGCAGTGCGGCGTCGGCGGCGGCAGCACACAAGTGGCGAGGGTTTGGGTGAAGAAGGGTCGGGAGGGAGAAGAAATGCTCTAGTGGCAGTTTCGTAAATAAGTATTGACTCGATTCCTACTCGAGTCAAAATAATAACTAGTTTGTAATAAATTCTAAAAAAATCTAGAAAAATATGGAAAAATTCCATAAAATAAAACAAACACAACAACATCCAAATGACATGCTCTATAACTAATAACCCACCCGAATATAATCCAACGCGTCCTAACGCGTTATTCGACCTAAAACTATTTCTACGATCAAACATATAAAAAGAAAAAAATACTGCATACTTTCATATATTCTGATAACGCATATCTCACCATCTTCTCGACGTTATCATCATATATTCAAGTACACCTGACTCTCATCGCTCATAACTCACGGCTGGCCTCGACTCAGCACGCGGTTCATGAAACTGACTCGACTCGAACCAACGGTTGAACCGACTGGTTCGGTAACGTAAAACCCTGACTCGAGTCACGGGTTTTACATTAACTGTTTTATAATAATTACAAGAGTACAATGTCAGTTTCAGTAAATAGTTATGAAACTTGTCAAGTGTTCAATTATGATAGAACTTTGAAAATTAGAAAATGACTAAAATAAAAGCTATAAACCAAGTCATTTGCTACACTAAGCACTACAGTATGTTGGTTTGCGAGATAAGTTTCTCATCTTAGAGATAATCACTAGTAGAAAAATGGCCCGCTAGTTGTCCATACTATATAATTGTAGGAGCAAAACAACTTCTATAATCTGCTACCACTACCCAAAAATTGCACTATTTGTCCGGGTTGTTGGACAATCTAACATACCCAACAACACAAAAGAAGTCTTAAGTACTGCGGATACGGACCTTTGCGCTCTGAAAAAAACAAAGGAGCAAAATAGACACTAAGACAATAAAGTGGACTTAAAAACGGCTAAGTCTACGCTGGTTTGAGAGTGTGTGCGCTTTAAATTACGTGCCTTCTGAAAAATATATTTGAATTTGTTCTGACTTGAACAATACGTACTTATTACTATAGAACTTAAATAAAAGTATGGTTTCAAATTAATAGTTTGGTTTAAATTTTAAATTATGCGTCATATTATATGAACAACATTTTATTGAAGAAGTTAAAAGTAATCACTGATTATATTAGTTTAGTATTGGCGGGATCATCTGGTGCATGCGTATATGCATGTGCACATTTCTTGATCACTTTGTTACAGGTTATAACTTGCATGATCATCTTGAACCAAAGTAGTTAATTAATATATGCATTGAGATATTATCTTATATCCAACTAGCATATGAGAAAACATGATCAATGGGCGTCTAGAAGTGATGATAAAGAAATAACAAATAGATGACAATTGTGTAATACCCCAATTTGGCTCGAAGGTATGAATTGAATCATGATATTATAATTTGGAAGCAAATCTCAACCTGTAAAACCCGCGACCCGAGTAAGAGTTTTATAATTAAAACCGGTTAGTTCAATTGTTATTTTCAGTCAAATTAATTTTAAAACACATATATTGAGTCGCGGCCGGTCGTGTATATCAGCTATGAAGATCATGTATATCCAATTATATAATGATAATTTATAATATAGAATATAAAAGAATGAGTTATAAGAATATATGAGAGTATATCAATTATTTTTTTTATATTTATAGTGGATCGTATAATTAATTTTAAGCTATCTACCACGTTATGATGCGCTTTTTATTATTTTTGGGTGGGTGTTAATAGATCTAGAACATGCTATTTTATTTTATTGAGCATATTTTATTTTTTGTATTTTATCGTATTTATTTTATATTTTTGTGGAATTTATTTTGTAATATTAACTCGAGAGCGAGTCAAATTTTTATTACAAAATTGCCACTGACCCTTTTCTTCTTCACACTTCTACCTTGTCGCTTGCCGCCCCGCTATTGGCCAGCACCACACCCGACCAGAGCCATCGCCACTGCCTCACCCCCACCCCCCTTCCTCCTTTTCCCCTTTACTTCTCCCTATTTTTCCCTCTCGGTCGCCACTGCTGCCACCTTGCATGCGTTGCCACCGGCCACCAACTCTAGTGAAGACCTCCAACAACCATCCCTAGCCTCTTACCCTATTTCCTAACCATTCCACAGCCTAGACCACCACATGCACAGCGACCCTGGGTGACCCAAGGCCGCCGCTTGCATGTTCTATCGCCTATTGTTAGCGCTGCCGCCGGCGCCAGTTGAGCACCAACGCTACCATCACCGTCGACTGGACCCCGCCCTACATGACCACCCCCTACCAGGTATTGGCGACACAAGTCCCTTCCAGTCATCACCCTCCAGCCACCTTGCTCTGTTTCTTTGAGCACCACCGGACGCATTCTGTCATCTTCGACCATCTTCAGTCCTCCCTCATCATTGCCAACATCGTTTGACGCCCATGCCACTATTGGGGACGACGAAAGCTACAACCTTGGTTGGTTCACCAGGTGACTGTCCATTGCATGTCACTTGGCTGCCGTCAACGACCGTTGTTGTTGCCGGCTAGGTAACCCCGGCCCAGTCTGCCCCTCCTCAACCTACCTTGATCGAGGTCAAGCCCGGTCTACTCCTCCCGGCATCCTCCTCCTCGTCCCTCATCCCTCACAGCAGCACCACATCCATAGTCACCGATTTACAGTGTTTCTGCCAGCAACCAGCCATCGTCGTTGTCAGCTAGTCGTAGGCCAACCGAAGCAGCTTCGGTCAGGCCTTGTCATGACCTAGCCACGTGCTCCAGTCTGAGCCCAGATGAGTTCTCCCTCAAACCGTAGCCATGCCGATGGCAGCCGCAACTGTTGCTGTAACACCCCGTTTCGGCTCACCCGTGAACCGACCCGGAAATGTCACCGGCGACCGAACCGTTCGCTAATCTACTGGGTTTGG
>JAURVB010003163.1:0-42464 GCA_033002965.1 Piper betle | reverse complement strand
AATATAAATATTAGTGAGTTGAAGACAACCCAAAATCCCAAATACCTAATTTCACACCACCCTCTCATCAACTGTCTCTCTCTGTGCCACCAAGTAGGGACTGGCTAGTGGCTCATTTGGGGTATATTTTGAGTTCAGGTTTATGAGGTCTAAGTCGAGTTTTCAAGTATTCGAGTTCGAGTCGAGTAATCTGATGACATAAGAAGCCCGAGCTCGACAGAAGTTTGTATAAAACAAAACTTTGAGCCTCTTCAATCTCTAAGGCGAGAGAGGTCATTAAGGTTTTGATCCCTACTCTCTATCGTTGTCTCCTCTTCTCTTCCTACAGCAGCCACTGACTACCATCGCATGGCAACCTCAATCATCTCCGCCCTTACTACAAATCCAGATCTAAGAATGTTGCACTTCGATCATTGGGGAAGAAGACCACACTCCCAAAAGGCGCCACCTTTTTCCCATAACTCGTCTGACCATGGAATGCCACCGGAGGTGATATACAAGCACAATACCTGTTGTTCTCTCATTTCGGTGTCCAAGCCCAGCCAATTAATAATTATTGCTCCCTCTTCCGGTGTCCAAGCCAAGCCAAGTAAAACATAAATGGTAACATAATTGTCTTGGATAGGAATTTGAAAATGTTGTTTGTGAAGTTGTAAACTATATTAGTTGTGGAAGGCTAATTAATGTTTTTGCTTGGGTATGCATGTATGCATTTGAATAGAGTCGAGTCCATAATATTGTCGAGTTTACGATTTTTAAAAAACCGGCCGAATCAGTTCGAGGTTAGAGGAACTCGTGCTTGACTCAAAAGGGACTGTATCGAGTCATTTTTTTTAATCGAGTTTTGAGTCGAGCCACTTTGGCACCAAGTTCGGTTTGAGCCGGTTTGGGGCAGAAAAGCTAGCGACCGGCTCGTGAACAGCTCTACGGCACCAAGCATGTTTTTTAGACCATTTCTGTTTTGCCACAATTTCTACCCTTCGGTTGTGACCATTGTCACCAAAATGGAGAGGAGGAACCTTACCAGTTGGTGTTTTTGTAGGTTCAGCATTTGCGGCAAAGTTCGCAAAGTTTGCAGCCAACTCCAGTCATTCCAGATCATGTCAAGACCATCAACATGAGGCCAGATATCCCTCCTCCACGTCCAAGCCTTCCCTTGCCATTGTCGAAGCCCGATGTTGCCGGAATTCTACCAAAAAGTTGCTGATCGGAGCAGGTGAAAATAGAGGAGGTTGAAGAGGAAAACTGCAGTGGAGAGCTGATTTCGGTGCTATTTTCTGATCAACGCCAGCCGTCCCCAACGCCACCGTGGTGTTCAAAGTCAATTCAGTGAAGTAATATTTGGATTTGGGTGGAGTACCACTAGAGTTGGACGTCGTTATAGCCATAAAAAAATCAAAAAGTTGCCCACTGGAGAAGGGATAAAATAGGGGAAAACAACAGTGGAGAGCTAATTTCCCTGTCGTTTTCTAATCAACGCCGATCTGTTCCCAACCCTACCGTGGTGTCCAAAGTGAATCCGTCAAAGCAAACTACAAACCAAAATTGAGTCCCGCAGGAGTTCGACTCTGCCTTTGCCGAAAAAAATCAAAAAGTTGCCCACCAGAGAAGGGAGAAAACAAGGAAAAACAACAGTGAAGAGCTGATTTTGCTGCTGTTTTCCGATCAACGCCGGCTGTCCCCAACCCCAAAATGGAGTCCAAAGTGACGTTGGTGAAGTAATCTTTGGGTTTGGGTGGAGTGCCGCCAGAGTTCTGCTGAGAAAAATCCCCTAAGTTGGAGATCAACAACAGCGAGCACAAGATTTGGGAAAATAATGTTTGAGAAATAAAATAAAATAAAACCAAAAGAACAGAGATTTAATATGGAAAACAAACAGATTACTCACTACTTCAAATAAAGATTATAATCATCAAACATATAAAGATATACAAAAAGATTACTCACTCAACCTATATATTATTGAGATTATAAGATTTCTCTCCCTCTTAATACTATGTATAAGATTAAACTCGTAAATAATATTTTTCCTTCTTTTTATCTCTATATCTCTCTCTCTCTCTCTCTCTCTCTCTCTCTCTCTTTCTCTCCTCTTGTCTTTCTTGTCTTGTTTTCTCTGTTTGTCTTATTTTTAGAATGAGGCAAATGAAGCTAAATTTATAGAGAAGATTTGAAACCCTTTATCCTCCATGGAATAACAAACAACCAATTCTGTTGGTATTCTGAGATTCTTTTAGTATTCTGAGTGTGACAATAGGCTAAATATCATTAATACAATTACACATATTAATAATCTCCCACTTGGAATTCGATTGAAACACACCAGTCCAAATTCTTCCTCCAGTTGTTCATTGCATAAGTTCTTCACCTGCTTGTTAGTGCAAGTTCACCAAAGTTGAGCAAAAACTCAATTATTGTCCCTCCACTGGTTTAGTCAACATGTCCACTGGATTCTTTTTGTCATCTATCTTCACCAACTTCAATTTACCTTCTTCTAACAAAGATTTGATAAAATGATACCTTAACCGAATATACTTGTACCTATAATGAAATGCCGAGTTCTTGGCTAAATGGATTGCACTTTGACTATTACTGTACAACCTGCAATCAACCCCATTAAAGCCTAACTCATTCGTTAATGTTTTAATCCAAATATACTCCTTGCTAGTTTCTGTAGCAGCCACATATTCTGCCTCAGTTGAAGATAGAGCAACTATATTTTGTAATTTGGAAACCTAGCTCACTGCGGTTCTACCAACTGTAAAGATATATTCAGGTGTACTCCTATCATTGTCTCTATTTTCAGTATAGTCCGAGTCTGCATAGCCTTGCACATCAATATTATCACCTCCAACACACAAACGGCAATTAGAAGTTCCTGTCAAATACTTGAAAATCCGTTTCACTACCTTACATTGTTCTTTTTTGGGGTTCTTCATGAATCTACTCACTACTCTCACTGCATGTGCAATATCTGTTCTTGTACTCATCATAGTATACATAAGACTTCCAATAGCTGAAGTATAAGGCACCGTTTTCATGTGATCTTTATCCTCCTCACTCTTAGCACCTTGTTCTTTTGACAATTGGAAATTACTACCCAAAGTAGTAGTCATCAGCTTAAATTCATTCATGTTGAATCTCTCAAGAACTTTCTTCACATACCCTTCTTGAGATAACCACAACTTCTTGTTCTTCTTGTTTCGGGTAATTTGCATCCCAAGAAGTCCTTCATGGAAAACTCTTGGCTAACCTCATCTTAAGATTAACAATTTTCTTCATACAAGTCCTTGCAACAAGCATGTCATCTACATACAAAGTTAAAATAATGTAATTGCCATCATTAAACTTTTGTAGTTATACACAGTGGTTCGAATTGCTCCTAGCAAATCCATTATCTAACATAAACTTGTCAAATTTTAAATACTACTGTCTTGGTGCTTATTTGAGTCTATATAGACTCCTCTTCAATTTCCACACCATATTTTATGTACTTTTGACTTCGAATCATTTTGGCTGTTCAATATAGATCTCCTCCTCCAAATCACCATGAAGGAAATTTGTATTTACGTCAAGCTATTCTAAATACAATCCCTTTATAGCTACAATACTCAAAATAATTCTAATAAAGTCATTTTTACAACAGGTGCAAACATATCATGAAAATTAATTCCTTCTCTTTAACCAAAACCTTTCACCACAAGTCTTGCCTTATACCTTTGTACATTACCAGTTTCAGACTTGACCTGATAGACCCACTTGTTTTGTAGAACCTTCCTTTTTTGTGGCAATTTCGCCAACTCCCATATATGGTTCTTCTCCAATGATGACATCTCATCCGTCATGGTCAACTCCCACATAAGATGAGCTTTGTCACTCATGGCTTCATTATAGGACTTCAGTTCACCTGCATCAGTATACAAAATATGTTGTATAATTAAATTCAATTTCTGAGTAGGCTTCCTGACCTTTGTGCTCCACCTTGGTTCTAGAGCAATAACTGTCTCTTGTGGTGACTCTAGGTCATCAATTTTAACTTGTGCATCAGAATATTCAGAATCTAATTCATCATCATGTGATTGAATAGCCTGTAACTCACCTTGTTTGGTCTCTTTAGAAGATAATTGTTCCCCATCACTTAGAACAAATCCTTGATTTTTAGCACTTAGTATCCCTTCATGTGTCTCATCAAACTCCATATACTCTTTTTCTTTTGACTCCTCACTCTTTTCTTTCTTCCTGTCTTTGTACATGCACTCTTCATTGAATATAACATCCCGACTTCGAAACACCCTGTTGTTCTCAAAATCCCACATCTGGTAACCATATTTGTCACCCTTATATCCAAGAAATACACACTTGACAGATTTTGAATCAAGCTTCTTTCTTGATTCCCTATCAATATGTGCATATGCAATATAACCAAAGACCTTAAAAAAAGAATAGTCAACTTTCTTACCATACCATACCTCTTCCAATAGTTTTCCATCTAAGATGTTTGATGGACTTCGGTTGATTAGATAGACAGCTATATCTACAGTAGCACCCCCAAGATGCAAGGGGAGTCCAACATGAACCCACATGCTTCTCGCTCGCTCTAGGATGGTCCTATTTATTCTCTCCGCCACCCCATTCTGCTGTGGTGTCCTTGACATTATCTTAATCCTTCTAATCCCCCACTTTTAATGATATGATTTTCCGATAAAAGACATTTAAATCTCAAATCTGTTTCATTCTCAACTCGGGCTATCAATATCTTAAAAATGCTAAAAACTTCTGATTTTTTCTTAATAGTGTAGATCCACGTCTTCTTACTAAAATCATCAATGAAGGTAACAAAATAGAAATTACCTTTGAAAGATTTACCATGGACTGGCCCCCAAACATCCATATGGACCAACTCCAACCTTTTTGATTTCATCTCTCACCCATCTTTTGTAAAACTGACCCATTTTTGTTTACCTAAAATACAGTCTTCACAAAAAACAAAGTTAGAATCAATTATACCTGTCAAAACCTTCTTGGAATATAAGATCCTCATCCCGCTTTCGCTCAAGTGACCAAGCCTTTTATATCATAACGTTGTTATGTCATTCTTCTCAGCGGTCAAAGAAACAAATGGATCAACCTTGGTAGACAATGGGCACAATGTGCCCACTACCTTCCCCTTGATCACTACCAATGTTCCCTTGCTGATCTTCCACTGATTATTTTTTATGTGATCCTATAGCCCTCTTGGTCTAGCTTGTTAATAGATATAAGATTCTTCTTCAATTTAAGTATATACTTGACCTCTTTGAGAATAAGTTTACTTTCATCATGTATCTTCAAATGAATTATTCACTTACCTTCAATCTTGCACTTCTGACCATTGCCAATAGTTACGTATACCAACTCACTCTTGACAAAATCACAAAATCATTCTTTGTGAGAAGTACAATGAAATGAAATACCTGAATCAATATACCATGTATCTATGTTGTAATCATCATGAATAGATAAACAAAATTTCTCTTCATGACCATTAACAACATTAACTACATTCTTGACTCTCTCGAGACAATCCTTTACATGTCCTTCCTTGTCACAAATTCAACAAGTAGGCTTATCCTTGAATTTTCCTTTAGATTTAGAGTGCCCTCGGTTCTTAGGACCTCTGCTCTGACCTCTTCCTCTTTCTTTGTCTTGCTTTTGTCCACTGACAAAGCTGTGCTCGAGATGGACGGTGTGCTATCTACCATACTCATCTTCATCATCTCTTGATTCAAGATTGCACCTAGCACTTCATCAAACTTTAGTTGTTCTTTTGATGCATTACTTATAGATGTAGTTACCGTACCCCAACTCTTCGGCAAAGAACACATGAACATTAAAGATTTAATATCTTCATTAAAGGTCATCTCCATGAATTCAAGTTGTGCCCAAATTTTATTGAAATCATTCAAATGATTAACAATAGATTTACCTTCAGGCATCCTTAAAGAGACAAGCTTCCTCAACAAAATAGCCTGTTAGAGGCTGATGACTTCTCATAAACACCAACTAATGCCTCCATCAACCCTTTGACGGTTGTCTGTTTGGAGACATTAAACGCCATCGACTGTGTTAAACACAATCGAATGATAGCTAAAGCTCGCCTATTCAACAAGGCCCACTCCTTGGCTGACATTGCTTCTGGCTTGGTAAGTACAAATGGTTAATGTAGTTGCTTCTCGTATAAATGATCCTCAAACTGCATCCTCTACCATTGATAATTTATTCAATCAAATTTCTCAATCTTCCCAATCTTGGAAGTGTCCGCCATGACTCCCATTCAAATCAAGATCTGATTGAATGACTCCCACTCAAATCAAGATCTGATTGAACGAGACCCAAAGTTCCCACAGACGGCACCAATTATTGAGAAAAATCTCCTAAGTTGGAGATCAACAATATCGAACACAAGATTTGGGAAAATAATGTTTGAGAAATAAAAGAAAATAAAACCAAAAGAACAGAGATTTAACGTAAAAACTTTCCTTCCGTCGAGAGTCAAAAACCACGGGACAACAACGAACAATTCACTACTTCAACCAAAGAGATGTAAAAGAAGATTACTCACTTAACTTATACTATTGAGATTACAAGATTTCTCTCCCTCTCAATACTCCATATAAGATTAAACTCGTAAATAATATTTTCCCCTCTTTTTTATCTCTATATCTATTCTCTATCTTTCTCCCTTTTTTCTCTCTTTTGTCTTTTTAGTTTTATTTTTTATGCTTATTTTATTTTTAAAACGAGGGAAATAAAACTCAATTTATAGAGTAGTTTTGAGGCCTTTTATCTTCTATAAAACAATAAATAACCGCCTCTATTGATATTTTGAAATTATTTTAATATTTTAAGTGTGATAATTGGTTACATATTAATAATATAATTACACATATTAACAACAAGATGGACATTGCTGTCCAAAATCTTACAAAACAAGATCGACATTGCTGTCGCCAAATTCTTACAAGGAAATTGCTTATGAGAACCGAGAGCCCCTGTCATTACTCTGTTTTGTGCCGAGCCAAGGAGAATTGTTGAAGCTAGAATTTCGTTGTCTTGATCCAATACATGAGAACTTTTTATATTGGATGCACTCTCGAAGCCTTGTCTCGTCAAAAGTTCATGCTTTTTGGATGGTTGCCTAACTACCGTCGTCGCCTGAAAGTTTGTTGTCAAGCCTTTCTTCAGAAATCATTGGATCTGAGAGGAGGAAGTCGTTGCTTTCCCCGATTTGTTATTGCTTTCTTGTCATGGCCTCCAGATTGCCTCAACATGATCAATTGCTGCTGCGAAGCTTACCTCACCATCGCGTTCTTGCCAAAGTTTGCCTTCACCGAAGGGAAGAAGGGGAGCATTGCCGTTTCAGCGCCACCAAGCTTAGCCGAGAAATTGACATAACCAAACTCTGTTGTTCGTTGCAATCTTTGTCAGAGTTTGAAGTTGACTCTTGACAGGAAGAGGTGCAAAAAGCCGTTGGGATTTCTCTGTTGCAGCCCAAGCGTGCCCAAGACACGGGAAGAAGAAGGAAACGGAGGAAAGCAGAAGAGATCGGCAGAAGTGGATGTAGTTTACTCGTTTACCCATTTGTTATGGTTCTTGTCCACTATTCGTCAAACGAAATGTAAAATTGGCAAGCTGTTGTCTACTGACCAATATCATTACTGTGTGTTGGACCCGCCGTTATTGTAAGTATGCTTTGATATTGTTTGCCTAGCGAACCTTTTTACGCCTGCCACATTCGCAATTGTTGTCTGTGAGTGCTGCTGAGACACAGTTTATTTGTAGACAGGGCTCGATTCAATTCAGGTCAACCTGAATTTCCGAAATTTTATTTTAAGTTATTTTCTTATTTTGATTGACGTGAAACTCTGTGTCCAACGGATTTTGCCTATTGTAGTGGCTAATCTGAATTTTTAATCAAAGCATTTCAAGGCCAGTTTTAAAGCCTTCAAAGGATAATTTATATATGAAGTCAAAAAATTAAAGTGACAAAAATTTCACTAAATTTTGTAATTTATAAACTAACAAAAAATTAGTAGATTGTGAATATCAATCTCAATCTCAATATATAGTAACTTAGAAATTTAAGTAGAATCCTAAGAAAATACGTAAAAATTTTTCTATGTTATAATTTGTTTGTGATATTTTATTTTTATCACACTATTTCTTTACACCCTCTCAACTTGGATCAAAGATCTCACGCCTAAATAACATGATAGGGTGAGAACTTAAAAATTTTGGAACTCATGGTTAGACCAATAGATATAGATAAAAATGATCATATTTTAACTTAAAGAATCATCACCATTAATTTCTATCATATCCATTAGACTTGGGTTTTAAGTTCTCAAAGTTCTGACCCTATGATTCCTCTACACGTGTGTCCGAAGACCAACGAATTATTTGTAATTTGTATGTTGCTTGTAAGAACAACCACGCGTAGTTATCATGAAATTTCACTTCTTTTTTATTTTTTCTTTATTTTTATTTACGTTTTTATAGAGTAAAGTTTTCGACCCTCGTTTTACTAACTCGAACATCAGAAGATTTGGCCATAAAACTACCACAATAATCTCTAATTGTTGAACTAGTTCATTCATTTTCATCATGAAATTAATCCTATAGTTGAATTGTTTGAAAGTACAAAACCAGAGAACTAAAACAAGATGCAAACAAAGAAGAGAAATCCAATTAATAGAAACAGATAAAAAGAACAAAAACCTACGCAATTGAAGAGCCATGCATGCATGCTCAAAACGTGATCTACTACTACCCTAAAACCTTGGCCATGCATGCATGCTCAAAACTTTTTACAGCAATAATACATAGAAGAGCCACATTTAGCTCCTCCCGGGAGTGATGCGCCGGTGCGTCTTCACCGTCGATCCTAGGAATCGACGGTGAAGATGCGTCTCCACCGACGTTTCCACGCGTCGCCCCTGGGAGGAGCTAAAATTCTTTCTATCGTACATGGCCAGAGATCATCACCTGCACCGTTACATCGTCCATGCATGAAAAAATAAAATGGAGGCCCCTGATCTGCTAATTATAAACTCGAGAAGAAACCCAAAATCAAGCTTCCACAATTAATCAAACCACCACCTAGAATCCGACACCGTCCATGCATGTTGTTAATTAGACGCATATGAAGTTCGCCGCCGGTCGAGGGAAGACGATTTTGGGTCGCCGCCGTTGTCATCAAACATATGGGAGCCCTTCCCAGACTTCTTGGGTATTCTTGTTTTAGCAAGAAGAGGAAGAGTCTTGCTGCGCCGGCGGCTGGCCGACGTTCTTTAGCTCGTCCAACCCAGAAGAACGGCGAACGGGTCGCCTCCACCCGCCTTTTCGCCGCCCTCAACTCCGTCCAACGTCGGCGACTGCTAGGCCGCGACCCACCGCTCGAGCTCGGTGACCTCCGAGGCCAGCTCCACGATCTCATCGGACGGCGGCGGGGCTAGGACGTCGGCGGCCGCCAATAATATCGCGGGAGGGAAGAGAGTCAAGAAAGTCCGCAATGGAGGAGATCAGGGTGGGGTGGGAGGAGACGGAGAAGGGACGGCCAGCGGGGGAGAAGCCGACGATGGCAATGGAGCAGTCGGTGAGTAGGCAGGCTTCGGCAGCATTCTTGAAGAGGCCGGGGCGGCGCTTGGAGTAGGTGAGTAGCTTGTCGTCTACGAAGGCAGCGATAGTCCTCCTCCGCTTCCTCCTCCTCGGCCACGACGACGACCACAATGACAATGGCCCGTCTCGACCATCGGCCATGATATACAACAGCGTTGGACTGATCTCTTTGCCATGCGAAAGATCTAGAATGGTGGTTCAGAATTGGCGAGGAGATGAAGAAGACGACGAAGTGAAGAAGGGGAGTCTACATATAATGTGCCGTTGGCGAGTTTCGTGAGTCGGTGACTCGGCGAGTTGTGGGTGCTCGATCTAGGGTTCATAGGGTTTTGTTGACCCATTTTAAACGGGTTATTGGATTTGTGGGATTTTTTTTTAATTTGGGTTTTGTAGTTGTTGGATCTTCACATTGATTAAGGCTTTAAAATTGGCCGAAGAATTTTATTTTTATTTTCTTAATTTTGATGATTTAGGGTCTTGCCCAATTTTTAGGGGTTATAAACATTTAGATAGATTTATTTTTTATTTTGATTAAGGTAGAGTAAAATGGGCTTTATAATATTGTGTCTTTTGTAGGTGTTTTATAAGTGGGTGGCTCGATGAATTGGGGAATGATTTTTGTTATTTTGTTTGCCTAGTTTTAAATAAGTTGTCACATATTTGGGCGATTGTTTTTTTTCTTGGGCATAATAATTGTTGTATATCTTTACATTAGTGAAGGCTCTCTAAAATGGTTGAAAATTTTTAATTTTTCTTAATTTTTACGATTTCGGATTTACCCAATTTTTAAGGGGTTATAGAAATTTCCTCATGTAAATCAAGGCCAAGGGGGTACAAAGAATAGTTTATAATTTTTTTCAGCCAATTTTAAAGATTAAGAAAAAATTAAAAATTTGGAAGAATTTTTATAAACTTAAGTTACATATGCAACTTGGTATCTCACATCAATTGACGCCTGATAAAATGAGGGTATCTAAGATAATTTATAATCTTTTTAATCTCAACGATTTATTATTAAAATTTTGGGGGATTTATTCCTTCATTTGGGCTATATAAAAAACTGTGGTATTATCACATTAATGAAGGCTCAGTAAAGTGGGGGCATTGAGATAATTTGAAATTTTTTCAGCATGTAATATTTAATTGGTTTAAAAAATGAAGGCCTAAAAACATTTTTTAAAAAAAGAAAAAAAAAAAAAAGACAGCCCCCCGTGTGTACCGGACAGGAAAATACCCGCATCACCCGCCCCTCCAAGAATAAACAAACGGCGAACGGACAATCAACCAACCGAAAACCGTCCGCCTGCAGACCGCGCATCTTGCTTCTCGGTCTCCCCCCAACCCCTCCAAACCGGTGGCCGAGATCCACCCTCAACCTCCTCGCTCCGACCATTTCTCCACCGTCTCCTCTCCCGACCCCGCCGCGCCGGAAAGTTGCCGACTTTGCCCCCGAACCGGCGGTTCTTTTGAGCCGCGTGGGCGGCGGATCCGTGCCGAATTCGAGCTCCGGGGAGTGCCGGGGGGGGGGTTGAGGTCTGTGCAGGACCTGCAGGTTGAATGCGGAGGTCGGGGTGGGTAGTTTTTGGCGAAGGAGTGATCGGTGGGGAAGATGATTGAACAGTTCATCAATTTTGTGATTCGGCCGCCCAGGTTTGTCGTTTTTTTAATCTTTGTGTGCTAGCATTTTGAGCTGCTTTTCTTTTGTTGTGTGTGCTCAATGGTATTGATTGGAGATGGTTAGTAGTTGTTACGCTGTATAAAATTCGAATGTAGCTTACAGATTTTGAGGATTTGCATAACAAGGTGTTATTAATAGGAGCAAAATGTAAACAGTTTTTGTAGAAGGAGTTATGATTGGAGAGGAAGATGATTGAACAGTGTTGCAAGCCTGTGGTATGGTAGATGTTATTGTTTAGTTGCTTGGCCTCAGTCCCGCATTGGGATTGAGATGGGGAGGTGGCTACTATATGAGATGGGTGGTAAGTCTCTTAAAATGGCTAGTCCTTTTAAGATGCAACCGAGGCCCATAACAAACAGTTTATTGATTTTGTGATTCGGCCTCTCAGGTTTGTGCATTATTAGCTGGTTAATTGGTGGAATTGTTTGTGGGTATTTGTTTTGAAGATGGTAGAAGCTGTTACACTGTAAAATTCGAATGCAGCTTAGAAATTTTGACGATTTGCATGATGATAGACTTGGCATTGATGAAACCAACCGACCTTTATCAATAGAAGCAAAATGTTGAACAATTTTTGTAGAGGGAGTGATTGGAGTGGAATGTGATTGAGCAGTTCATCAATTTTTTGATTTGGCCTCCTAGAATTGTTGTTTGTGGGTATTTGGTTTTCACACAAGTTGTTAATTCACCGCCGGGGAATTAACCCGAAAGGGAACAAGGAATTCTCAACGAAAAAAATGCTCTTTGAACCGAACGTGAAAGTAGTTTTCCATCAGACAGTTGTTCTCGTAACTCCACTCTCGACTTGGATTATATATCCAAAAAGGTCCGCTCTCAGCCATTTCACACGCAGCCTAGCAGAAGCGTGGTTATCTGAAGTGGATTCTCTCTTTTTAGTAGATGCCGAACTTGCTGCTCAGTGGGCGGGCGCAGCAGCAACATGGACCCGAAGGTGCTAAATCAATAGGTGCTGGAAGAGCAACGATTGCTTCCGCGAGAGCAGCTGTCAGGATTGGAAACGTCTTCAGTTCTTTGATCCACTCCGTGGCGCAAAATCCATCATTGGCCAAACAATTATTTGGTTATGCCATTTTAGGCTTAGCTCTAACCGAAGCTATTGCATTGTTTGCCCTCATGATGGCCTTTTTGATCTTATTCGTCTTCTAAAGTCATCTTCTTTTCCGTTTTCTAAGAATTGAGTGCTTGGTGGCATTGATTGAAGTTAGTAGTTGTTACACTGTTGTAAATTCGGATGTAGCTTGCAAATTTTGATGGCTTGGATAACAAGAAGCTTGTCATTAATGAAGCCTATTGACCTCTGTCAATAAATGTAAATTCTTTACCCTTTTTTTCCATAATGTCAAATGGCAACATTTGGTTGTTTTCTATGGCTACTTTGGAATTTATTCTTTCGTACATAGAATTCATCATTATGTCGTCTTAAGCTTGCTCTAATCTACTCAATTTTTTCCTTCTGAAAATTTTATTTTTCGTGTACTCACTTGTTTGTCCCTATCAGTTTTTTTTACTATTTTTCATTAATTTTGGCTGTATAAAATTCAGATGCAAACATACAATTTTTGACAATGGTGTCAATTGTGTAACTGTGGACTTGATAAAGTCAAGTTTTTTATTTTATGCTTCATTAATTGACCTGTATCGGTAGAAGTAAATTCTTTTTTAATGTTATTTTTTGGGAGATTGTCAAATGTCAACATGGATTGTTTTCTACGGCTACATTGTGGTTTCTTGTTTGACGAATAAAATTCTTTATGTTGTCGTCCTTTGTTGCATTAAATCAATTCATGGTTTGTTATCTGAAGATTGTTATTCTTGTATGTCTTAACTATACTTTGTTCTCTTTCTGTTCAACTGTACTAGTAAGACCGATATGTCGTGCTTTTACAGGGCAAACTACAACCCGGATCAGTATCTGTGGGATAAAGAGTTTACTCTTGCAGGGAGGAAGTACCAGCGCCAAGATTTGGAGGCAAGTATGAAAATCAGATATTGAGATTTTTACTTTCTTTATTAGTTGTGCTTTCATCCGAATTTTCTGAAGCGTCAAAAAATTGTACAAGATTTCAGATCCGGAATACCAGAGGGCATATCCTGAAATGCAGTCACTACATGCCTTCACCTTTCCCGGAAAATATATCCCTCCCTTGTGTCATATATTGCCATGGG
Source organism: Piper betle (assembly GCA_033002965.1). NCBI lineage: Eukaryota > Viridiplantae > Streptophyta > Magnoliopsida > Piperales > Piperaceae > Piper > Piper betle. Next base: position 28,942 of record JAURVB010003163.1, on the reverse strand, counting down.
AACAGGTTTGATTATATAGCTTTTCTTTGTTATTCCTTCAAACTCGGTACATGTGCAGTTTTTTTCATAAGAAAAGTGATACATTGATTTTTTAATAGGTGACTGTATGTTGTCTATTTTTTCATGAATGTATGATTATGATTTTTCAAAACTTTTCTGCGAACCTTTTCAATTTGTGGCAGTGGGTGTAGAGCAGATGCTAACGAGGCAGCTGTAATTTTACTTCCTTCCAACATAACTGTGTTTACTCTTGATTTCTCTGGTTCGGGTTTATCTGATGGTGATTATGTTAGCCTTGGGTGGCATGAGGTATGGTCATGTGTTTACCTAGCAGACATTTCGCTGGCTTTATCACTATTAATAATTTGTTTTTACTTTGTCCACCTCATGCCAGAAAAGTGATCTTAAGGATGCGGTATCGTACTTGAGGAGTTGCAAGGGCACATCATGCATCGGGCTTTGGGGCCGGTCCATGGGTGCTGTGACAAGGTTCAATCATGTTACATTGAATTGTTCTATCCTATCATGTTACAAAGAATACATACATACCACTAATTTATGGAAAAAAATTGAGCAATCACTAGGGGATGCGAGATAAAACATTGATTTACATTATCTTATTTTCGTTTCCCTTCAGCCTTCTTTATGGAGCAGAGGACCCCTCCATTGCTGGAATTGTCTTGGACAGTGCATTCTCAAACCTGTTTGATCTGATGATGGAACTAGTGGATGTTTACAAGATACGGCTTCCAAAGTTCACTGTATGTAGATTTAGTCCCGTCTTATAATACTCATTCACTATCAGATGGTAACCTTTTATTATAGTGATGTGTTAAGATAACTGTTACATCTACATCTTTATGCTTTAAATTTATTTGCTGAGGAATGGGTTATTAAAGAAGGTATTGATTGTTTAGTTCCTGAATTTGTCAAGTTGTATATGCACTGAGGCTGTTTCTAGGCTGCTAAATTCTTTTTCCTTTTGGTACATTCGTGATATCCTCAGATAAAACTTGGTGTTCAGTATATGCGGCGTGCCATCCAGCGTAGAGCAAAGTTTGATATAATGAACCTTAAGTGCTCACAGGTTTGATCATAACATCAGTTTTGAAAGTCAAAGAAGTTTTCTTCCTTAATTATTATAATTTGCTGATGTCACGTCTCCAAATTGCTATCTAGTGTGCTTGAACCAGACAACAAGTGCTGATTCCTTTACCCGCATTATTTGGTTCAGATAAATCAATGGAGCCATGCCATTTCACAATAAAAAAGATTTCCACAATCTCATATAACTGTGTTCTGCCTTTTTTTTCTTAGGTGGCACCAAAAACTTTTATCCCAGCCTTATTTGGACATGCTACTGATGATGTCTTCATTCAACCACATCATACAGATGTTATTTTTAAATCATATGCGGTATATACTTTATCAAACTTAAATGATTGTCATGCTATTTGCATTTTGGTAGACAAAAGCATAGTTTGGTACTGAATTTTTAGGATATGGTTTAATTGCTTGTTTATTCTCTTGCATGCCACACAGGGTGATAAAAACGTAATTAAATTTGAAGGGGACCACAACTCCCCTCGACCCCAATTTTATTATGATTCAGTGTCCATATTTTTCTTCAATGTTCTACGGCCTCCTCAAATTCGATTATCAAGTATAAGTTCATTTGAAAAGTATTATGACTTTGAAGATTTGAAAGTTGGCGAGGATGTGAATGAGGTAATATCATAATCCATTATAACTGATACGTGTTCAACCCTATCAATTTGAAGTGGCAAAGTTGCTTGAACGAGTCTGTTTAATATTTGTATTCTAATTTACTTGGCGATGTTGCGGTGAAAAAAGCATATTAGTTGTCTAATGAAACCTTTTCTTTGAAGTGTTACTTCCTGATAAATGGACTAGTGAGTTCATTTCTTTGATGATCGTTTTTTTCCAGAGCTTGCTATATGAGATTATTGCTGGCATGCGTGTAGTAGGCACCGATACTCCAAGTTCTTCTTCAGCCCCATCCTGCTTGTCCAGTGGTGAACATATTTCTTTCGCTGAAAACTGAATCTATTTTAAGTATTATTCTGATTATTAGATGATTGTATATGTAGGTGCTCCAAGGTTACCGGTTACCAAGTGTGTTGCTGATTTACTTACCGAAACCGGGGAGCTAACCGATGGCTTTGTATGCGCGTTTAATTGGATGATTATTTCTAGAAATTTTTGCAATCTTCAGTTGAAATTTGAAAATAACTATATGATCATATTTCATGTTTATAGGAACAGTTTTTGGAGGAAGCTAAGACTGATGAAAGTGTTGGCAATAGGCTACCCCTTCCACTGGTGATTTTATCTCTTTGCCATCTTAATTTTTATAATCCTCTTAGGGCCTGCACAGGTTTGGCATTCCGATGATGTGTATGGAAATAAGCACAAGGAAGTTGTTTTTTTTCCCAATCCAATTTATATAAAACTAAATTTGTGCTTTAAGTATGATGTTTGCCTACTTCTAAAAGTTCAAGCTAGTAAAGAATGGAGTCCATTTTGTTTATCTCCCGGTGCAACTAAATGCTTTCCACTGCATTTTTTTCCATTTATTTGAATTGGTTTAAGACTTTTAGGTATTATTGTAAATTTTGTGTCATATATTCACTAGTCTAAAGAAGTACTTCAATGCTTGTTCATTGCCGTCTCCAAGCCCAAACTGGGAAGGAGGGCAAGCATCAGGAGCATCCAACCATGTTTAGCTATTTGTATTCACATTGATCCTAGATTAGGATCTGACCTCTTTTTGATGTTAGGTGGTGGATCCACTTATCTCAAAAGCTTCAATTTGCTAGTAGAGTGGATACTTTTAGTGTTTATCTTGAAAGATGTGCAAACATCCTTTTGAGCTTGGTGTTTAGACGAAGAAAGGGGAAAAATACGTTCATGAGTTAATCTTCTGCATGTGATGGGATTTGATGGGTTCTAGTTCTATCTTAATTTTTTTCAGCGAGCTGCTCTTTGAGCTTTATATATGGACAAATGGGGGAAGCATTGTTGCTGACTCTTCTGCCCAAATAGAATGTAATCGGCTCTAGTAGCATCTTACATTTTTTTTGGATGCTTAACTTACTATACATGCTTAGGCTGTTTAGTTAGGGGATTATTCTATTCCTTCTATATTTGTTTTAGCACATTCATGTCAATAAGTTTGGATTAACCTTACTTCTGGTCTAGCACACTGTGAAGCATATATCTTTGTGCAGTTAAAGGAATGTTTTAATTGTTGAACCTTGGGTGGTAGTTTCTTTGCTTTTTTGCACCATAAATTTGGCTGTGCTACTCCCCTTAAATTATAATACCAATTGAAATTCATATTGCAAAAAGAGTTTTTGAGTCCTATTGCTGCTATTTTCTGCTGTCTTTTCCAAGAAAATTTTTTTCTCTAATTGTGTGTGTTGTATTGTCTTTCAGCAACAAAACAATAAGCTTGGACTGATTGTATTTGTCTTTGTTCTACTTGAATACCCCTCACGGAATGATAAATATGGATTGAAAGGGGCCACTGGTGAGAGAGGAGCTAATGGAGATTACAATTAAACAAATTAGATCCCCATCAAATAGCAAGTGAAAGTAGTTCGGTGATGGATAAATAGCAAGTGAAAGTAGTTAACACACAAAGTAACTAACAAAACTAAGTTCAAATTGAATAAAAACTCTTGCTTTGGTGAACTTGTCAAACCAGGCAAGATAATTTCGAACTTGTTCATTTTACACTCTAAAGCGATCAAGTCAAATACAAGAGTGCTAAGTAATTTTGTAATTAAGGTGATATCAATTAAGTAAAATGATACACAAGACACAAGATTTTTACAGCGGTTCGGACCTCCTACTTTACTCTCCCATCCCTCATCCAAAAGAAAGCTAGGTCTTCCTTTGCTCCACTATGACACCAACTTGTACTCTTATAAGCAAAACACAAGCCTTCTTTCACAAGCACCTTTCCTCAACAGAAGTTAATATTGTCTGAGCATATCTTTTTCTCTTGGATTACCGAAAATCTGTTGTTGCTCAAATTTCAGGATAAGGTAGATGGGCAGAATGGGGAGTGTTGTTCATATTCAAGTTCAAACCGTGAAAGCTGGGGGAAGTGCTCCTCCCTTGGAGTCAGTGATGATGAAACATCTTCAATGGAAGGTGCTAAGATCAGCCGCACTAAATATCAGGTATTGTTTCGACTTGCTAAAAATAACAAAACGTATCGTGGATTATTTCATTCTAGCTCTATCATCACATTGCCAGCTATAGGATCTTTTGGACGGATGTTATAATTGCAATTGATAGCTTCTATGTTCAAATTGAAAGGTGGTGAACTTTTACTTGGATGTTCTTTATGTTGCAATCCTCAAGAAGGGGATAATGAGATGAAATCTGATGCTTTAATATTTTTGTCATAATATACTTTTAACTATTTAATATGCATCATAAGAGCTTTGTAGATGGAAAATATTAACATAATCATCTTCAATGGAAAAGACTGTAAAGAAATTTCAGTTGGCTCTATGCGTGGTAGCTGGCTGCTTGCTGCAAGTATCGATTTTACATAATCACAATTAACTTCTTAATTTTTATAATTATTGGTGTATCATGCAACTTTTTTATTGTTACCTACATACTTCGTTCATAGTGATTTGGAAATCTATCTGTGTTTTTACTAGAAATAAGTTTGTCTGATGTGCGGTGTACTGTAATTTATATTGCTAGTTCTGTTGATAGTTGAAATGTAAGGAGAAAACATTTAGTTTTTGGTAACTAAAAAAACGTTTCGGTAAATCTCCACTGTCTTCAGTTGAGTTTCAAGGCGCTGGCAACTCCATTTAGGAGGATCACAAGAAAGCCAAAAGTGTCGAAAGAGAAGCCACCGCCTCCACCGAAAATGAAGAAAAGACGAGAGAATTTCAAGAAAATTGAAGCAATCAGCCAGAAATTAGGGAGCTACATTTCAAGGCGAGTGAAGAGCAAGGAAATAATTTCCTAACCCTGTATCATATGTAGTTTTACCTTGTAATCATCTGATTTCATTTTTTTACGATGATTTTTTGTTTCACCTGTTATTGATCTTGTTGTGTCTAATGGTGTGAGGTAGAAAAAGGCCTTTGTTGTAATGATGGAAAGAAGTCTGAAAAAAATTGCAAAATGATCTCATGCTTCTGTTCATGTCTGTATGTGTACAATTTTTTGGAAAACAGATTATCCCACTGTCGATTCGAATTTCAGACGTTTTTTGTTCTTGCACAAAGACCGCTAAACAGTATTAAGCTTTTAGGTTAAGATGCAAATGCAATCTTCACCGAGTCAAAATTATGCATCGCAGGCTGATTGTTGTCTACATTTGGTTTGCCTCTTTCCATTTAGAAAGATAGTTAAGAAGAGTTTTACAATGCTCAATCATGTCTAGTAGCACAGCCTGATGCGAGGTATCGGACACTACCTGAGAGAAACTGCAGAAATGAGACAAACAAATCTAGCTGCAGCCTCTCTTAGTAGTCCTCAAATAGTTCTGTTGTGAATTTCTAATTTCAACGTCATAATCTAGAGAATTACAAGGTTGCAAGCAGTCAATAGTTAATAGCAGGAAATGTTAGAATGGAACTCTAGGTAAAACCATATGGGCAAATTCACAAGTCGCTACCAGATGCACTCTCAAACTGCTCTTCATCACCAACTGAAGTTCCAGACGAATCGAAGTGGTGCCCAACTGGGTACGTAGATTGGAAACCAGAGCTTGAGCTTGATTCCAGTATAGGATGAGTTAGAACAAAGTCAGGCCTAGCTCCAGAAATAGTAATGCTCCGTTTCTTTGATGATCTTTCTCCTTTAGAGCCATTATTCCCTCTTGGGCTGTCAAGAGGGCAACCATCCCGACACCCGGAATCTGGTGTCCGAGGTTCGTGGCGGGAAGAGAAGGATTCCTCATGGGATAGACTGTTTCTGAGTCCCTTTGTAAAGCGATCATTTACAGCCCTGTCTGGCAGGGGGGATTCTGAAGTTGGTGCAGGAGTGGAGGGATCCGTTTTATCGTCAGCTTCAGGGCCATTGTCACCAGATGGAGCACCTAGCATTGCTAAACCTGGAGTGTCACCAAGAGCACCAACTTTTTTTTGTTCTTCAAAAATTTCCTTGAGGTACTTGCCTTGAGCTTCTATGCGTAGTTGCAGCTGCCTCTGGACCTGCTCCCATATTAGTAATAAAATTTAAAGAACTAAATGGTAGATCTTACAGCATCAAAAGGTCAATAACAAAGTATGGTTCATGCCAGTGATTTCCACTGGCGGCATGACAAGCAAGTCAAGCATACAAGACATAGAACTGCAATCTGTATTTTCATCTATCAAAGGTCTTTTAGAGAGAAGAAATTATTCATATCTGCGACCACAACCGTAATTTGTATTTGAATTTCGACCTGCAGAGGTCTTTGCCAAATACCATTATATCCATAAAATATGAACTCTTATCAGCCAGTCCCAAAATAATTTATCTTCATAAAATCTCTATCATGACTACAATATTCACCTTATCCCATTCACAAAACCCATGTACAAACAAAGTGGGAAGTCCTCGCACACTGAAGCTACAAGGCATCAGAATTTTCTAACTTGCTCAATAGTGCCAAGCATATTGCAGGCTTGAAAATAGAATGCAATTCAAGACTGGTCATAAGGCTTTGTGATTAAAGAACAAAAATATTCGTTGTCTTTATATCATCAAACATTATACTTTATACAGGATAAAGTAACGGTATCTTAGAAAACAATTATTTTTAATCTTCATTATCAGATATTACTCTTTATAGAGGACAAAAAAATACTATTTATTCGAATTATTCAATGAAACTTTTATAACATCAGACAAAGTGAAAACTGGCTTCCATCAGACAAGAGACTAGTACTACAATTAATGCATGTTACAAGCGAAATAATCAACAGATGAAGGCAGCTTTTCATCTCTTTCACTGCACCGTTTGTGCTGTTGGACAGAATGCCAGAAGAGTTCTTCACAACACTAGTTTTCATCAATATCATAGTTTGCCAGGTTACAAAGTCATTACCTCAAGTTGCTCCTGCAGCCGCTTCTGCACCTCCATTTGTAGCTTCAGTGCTTCTGTAATCTGTAGCCCTCTATTCAAACAGGAACAAAAAAAGTGTTCAGAAATCAGATGAAGCATAGAAGAAGTTAAATAGCTCCAGGTCTCTAAGAAGACGGCTGAAATCAATAACTCATTCATTCTTCTCGCTGAAAAAGAATTGCAGCAGATGCCAAACAGACATTAAATTTGAACTTCAGAAAAAAGATATGTTTTGGGCATCCCCAGGTTAGAAATTCGAGCTTAATCAGATCCCTGAGGCATATCTTTTTTACCTGATATGTAATTTTCCAATATGACTTCGAGGACACAGAGTTGATGGCTGAGGAAAATGTGACACTGTTCGGTTTAAAGTAACCACACCCTTCGTGGGGTGGTTCTCACCACCCAGGACCTTTTTGTTTCCTCTAACTTTTAGACACAATCAGATTCTAATCGGATTCACTTTGGCTGTTCAAAATTTTTTTTTTTTTAACTCTTATATAATATTTTTAAACTAAAGATAAAAAGGGGGAACATTGGAATTGAGCTTGAATTTCAGACCTCCCATTTAAGGCTCCTTATTTCTTACTGAGTTAGTTCCAGTGTTCCACTGGTTGTGATAAGGCGCAAATGGCCATTATAAGATCATACTGTGCATTGCCAACACTCAAAGAGCATTATGAGTAAAAAATTGCTTTCAAGTTCAGAAGCTTCATCAATAGATACGTAAATACTGTCAATCATATAATTTTTTCAAACTGGAAGTAAAACTCAATTAACCAAACTCAGAGGTTGTTTACTCACGATGTTGCATCTAAACTGGTTGGTGAATCATTGGGTTCTCTCTTTTCAGCCTTTCCTACTGTTAAAAAAATAATGAGGTAATTTCTTTTTTAAAAAGTCATTATATTTTGTTTGAAAGCGAAAGACCAAATTTCAGGAGTACAACTGACCATCTGATGACGATTCTGGAAGGTACTTAGCAAGCCGATATTTCTGAACGCAATGTTATACAATTGGAGTTAACGCAAGGAAATATAATCGAATATAATAAAAGAGATAATTAAGGACGCAATTGAAATTAACAAGTTCTTTTGCTGTTATTACCTGTAAATGGCTCTTAACATGGTAAATGGTCAACCCCTGCACACCCATAATTCTCAGAACACCCTTCGGGGTGGCTCCTGAAATAGTCAAAAGTAGTAACATTTTTATTGAATTACAAATTGGACAATTTCTACCAAGAAGCTCCAAAATTGTGTATCCAATATAAGTAAAAATAAGGAGAATGCAAAAATATAACAACCACAACAAGGTTAAAAAAATCCGTTTTTTTCCGTTTTTAAGAAACTGGTAATAGTAGAAACAACTTACTGTCAGGACCACCAAGTTGTGCGACAGCATCGACGAATCGTTCATGAAGCTCATGAGTCCACCTTAATCTTTGCCGGGAGCTTAAGTTATTATTCATGCTGTTTGCTCCATTATTAGTGCCCATGGTGTCTGAGCCACTATCGAGTTGTTGACCGTGATTTGACAAAGGATTGTGAACTACAGCTGTAGTAGACAACACTTTCTGATGGTACATCTATCATTGCCTCTTTTAGGAATACAAGACATTAGCTCATAATCAATAGAGATCAAGTCAGGGAGAATACTTTATGCTGAGCCAACAGCTTTATAAAATATAGGAAAATAACCCAAATAAAGTTAATGGAAGCCGAAATTTACAATCAATTCATTGACAAGTTATGCAGATCGTAGAAAATAAAATAGTCTATTCTCATCCTACAATAATGATTACAAATTTTTTTTCACTTATGATGCTTATTACTCTCGTACAGTAGAAGCATGACAAGTTCATCTGACTGAATGTACGGAAGCCTTATACATACATACATGTATCGAAATCTAGGTCATCCTAGATATGTAAAAATACGTACTCGTACTAGATCAATGATGCCACAATTCTGGTCAAAAAAGAAAAAAAATCTCCTAAAATTATTCACTGATAAGTACAAAGATAATTGTCAAATGAAATTCAGCTGGTTTCAGCATTTACATTGAAAATTCAAATTTACAGTTCAAGAACTATCAGAATCATTATCAACAACTGAAAGGGAACACAGATTGTAAAAAATCTGCATTCTTGCAGATTAGATCCTATCAGCACCCATACATGCAAAGTGATTGCAGAGAAAAAATTAAGTCTTCTATCCCAAAACAATCCCAGCTAAAAACCAAAGACAAATCATTTATAAGCAACACAATTCTGCTTCCAATTACATTGAAACAAACAAACAAAAAGGTGAAGTCTGCAAGGATCCACATCAAAAGAATAGAACAAATCAACAAAAGCACCAACCACCACTCCCTAATCAAGCAAATCCACCACACAAACCAAAATTCCACAGCCAAAAAAAAAAAAAAAGATCCCAACTTCACATCAAATATGTGAATAGATAACAAACAAAGAGAGAAAATAAGAGAAAAGAAAAAAAATACCCAGGTCACAGAATCGCCCAAGATCTCAACTTTCACCACCGGCAAAGCGATTCCAAGTGATTTCCAAGATGTGGGCAACTCAAAAGGTACAGCAGCAACAACGCACAAGAATCAAAACTGCTCAATCACCAGCTCCAAGGGAGGAGATTGGGAGGTAGGAAGGGAGGTAAGAGGTGACCAAAGATTCCATTTTTAGTATTAGTTTAAAAAAAAACAGAAAAGACAAAATAAAAAAGCTTTGAAGTTGAAGTTTTTTTTTTTTTGGGTCTGCAACTTTTTGGGCTATGAAATGACAAATCTTTCAAACTAGAGCATATTGTGGGGCAGGTACATGAGGGCCCCACTGATCCCTACTTATATATTGTAGCTTTTTTTTGGTCAAGCCTCATCTATTTAACAATAATTTCATTTCCCCACGATTTAGTTGTTTGTTTATTGATTTAATAGTTTTTTTTAATGCCCCTTTATTTAGTAGTTCTGCCTAGTGCTAAAATTTGGGGGTTTTTTTTAATTTAGGGCTTTTTTTGGTAACCACTACTCAAGATCAAGAAAGAAAATTCATCTAAGACAAATCTGATAATTTGATTCCAATCTGATGATTTAGATGTGTAATAATACTGATTCCAGACCATGTACATAAATGGATAAATAATATGAATAATTTTTGGTAATAAACGTGTAATAAATGGATAAATAATACATGGTATAATTAATTTTTTTATTCCAATATGATGACTGTATGATATCACTCATTACTTATAAGAATAAAAAAATAAATGGATAAAATAAGGGAATAATATATTAAAATAATTGGTATAATTAAAGTTTGAATGTCTCTTAAAAAACTTGATACCATGTTTGATCTTTTATTACAAAAGCATTATAATACAAAACTTATATATATAATAGAAAAATGGTCATAAATTAGTGTTATTGGCCGAAAAAATAACTATTATAAACTATCAAGTGGAATTTGACTTTCACGATGAAGGAAAATTAATATGTAACTCTATGGGAATATTTAAAGAATATCTATCAAGGAGTCATCAAGTTGCACGCCAAATAGTATCTCAAACTAAATTGGTATTGTGTCAATCTTAGCAAATACCTCTCTCGACAATAATTAATCTCACTCTCAACAAAAAACCCATATCCCAAATCCTTTTCAAACTTTCATATAACTTCTAACCCAGAGTATAAAGGTTGAATACTCTTAGACAATCACCTTTAGTACCTTCTGATACTATAAGTTTAGATATGTGTTGTATAAAATAATATTTATCTACTTTGTGCCTCTCCGGGTGTGAGGAGGCTCAATACATAAAGTTCTAATGGATTTGTAGTCCAAGCTCTAAGCGTGACTTTACGTCTACGGTGAATTCAAACTCTGGAACCTACATCGGAACCTAACGCTAAATAAAAGGCTGGCAACTCTATATGATGTATGGTCGTAGTATGTGCTCACATTAACAAGAACATCTTAAACAATAGGCAATGCAAAACAGATCCACAAATAGACACTCCTCAAGTAAATTGAAGTAATAAAGTTAAGTAAGTCTTGAAACCATAGACTAAACTAGTTATAATTTGAGATTCAAATCAAACTAGACCCACAATGGCAATCTGATAGTCAGAAATCCTTAAGATGCACCTAAAAGGGATGCCTTAAAAAATTCAAACGGATACTAAACGTTATAACGACTTAGATCTATTCCTAAAGCTTTGAACTAACACAAGCAAAAATATATATACCTCGAGTATATACTAATAATTCATGCTCTACCCTAGCATAATTGAAGTTATTATCTGTATATCGGACATGCCTCTATAATATACTCATACTACTATATACAGATTATACTCATGGTTTGAAAGTTGAACTAACTTGAACATACTCAAGACTGACCCAAACTGGGCAAGACAACAAATAGGTAAAATCCTAACTCAACTTGAGTTTTACACTTATCATAGGCTTCTATTTAGTAATTGGTGCCTCCACTTAATAGGTTTAAAGTTTGATCCCTCTAACTCTACTTATTTAACTTCTTAAGGTGAGCACATTAAAATACTTTAATTAAAAATAATTTATTAAAAAACATGTAATTGATAGCTATATTTAAATGTTGTAGGTAGATTCTTTATAATCACTCTCTTGTTAATGAAAGAGATTAGAGGAGAATGTGATGCCTATATTCGCAAATGACCTACCTTCTCTACTTTATCCTCCCCATCTGATTCCTTCATCACATTGCCATTTTTAAGGTAATTTATTATTTATTCATCGTTGGCTACCTATTTGTCTTACCTATGGCCTTTGATTAGCCGCAAATGATGATAATAAAATAAAAAAAATAAAGAACATAAAGCAAAATTAGACATTTGTACCTCCTTAAAAGTTGGTTTAGGTTTCACTAATGGAAAACTCAATCACAGATAAATCGAATTCAACACCACAACCTAAATCCCCCAAGCCCCAACTTCGATTCCACTTTGATTCTAATTTGATGATTTAGATGTGCAATAATAAGGCCTTTATTTACATGTCATAGGTCAACCAATCAGTTGACTTAGCAAATCCAAATTACATTGCAGTTAGGGATGATTATCTCTAACTTCCACACATAATTGAGTTATGCTTCTGGAATCCTCTAATTCAATATTAATCACTTCTTTAAATGATTAATTCCATATTTGATAAGTCGAATGAATTAATTATCTTAAAATTAATGCTAATCTAAAATTAGGATTTGTGTGCAGCTCTTGCCATCATGGGTAGCCCACAAAATAAACCTCCAACAATGATAATTAATCAACCGTCGATTGCCGCCTTAGATCAATTGACACGTGTCTCCTTTAGATAAATTATCAAAATTTTTTTGAAGGCCACCCAATAACAATTGATTTGTATTTGTGTGAATTAATTTATATTTCATGTAACAAGACCAAGCTGGAGCCAAGCCCAATTTGGCTCAAAAACTTTTAGCACAAGCCTTTGATTTGATGAAAGTTTTTTCCTTGTGCTATACTAGCCCCTACACACTCCTAATTATTTTAAATTTCATAAATATATTATTTTTATAAATTAGTACAATATTTTGTAAAAATAAAAATAGCCCACTTACAAAACATCAAATAATTCAACTTGTATAAGAGTACAACTAACGTGATACAAGTAAAAACCTTCCATGGTGAGGTAGCTAGGGTGCACTTTATGTCAACTTATGCTTCCACTCTTCTTATGCTAGTGTGAGTGGAGTCAATTTTAAACTTGACCAAATCACAAATTAAAATGGTTAGGTCTTGAACCATCCATTTTTTTATATTCTAACCTATTTCTTATTTTGATTCTTTATTTTTTATGATTTTTGGGTTTTATATATGAAAAACACTTTTAATTTAAATAATTTTTTAGTTTATCAAAAATTATTATTTAATTACTATTTATTCATTAGAGGTTCTTACCTTTAGAAGAGTCACAACTATTTAATTTCTATTTATTTATTAAAGGTTGCGACTTTTCTAAAGGCAACAATCTTAGATGAAATAAATAAAAATTAAATAATAATTCCTAAGAGGGTCTATATATATGGGGATTAGAGAATATAAATAAGACACCGATAATTTTATTTTTTAATGTTAATATGACTAACTTTCAGATTTTTTAAAAATATACTAATTTAAAATTATTTTAAAATTAATTTTTATGTAATAACTTTGATAATTAAGATGAAAGGATTAAAAGTATTAGATTGATTTGAAAATTTTTAAGTGTCTTATTATATTTTTTTACATTTTTATATACAATTTTTAAATAGTGAAACCCACTAAATTGTTCCTATGGCTGATATAAGCTATAGTTATAGCTATATATATATATATATATAAGAAAAAAATAAGGAGAAGAACATTTCATATAGTTTATATGAGCTATATGTTTAATTTGAACATTTTTTAGGATGTTTGACCAAATAATATTTACATGTGTTAAAAGGAGAATGCACAAGTAGGATGTTGATAAAATTTATTTTATTTTTTTACATCATTATGACTTATTTTTAGATTTTTTAACAATACACAAGTTAATTCATATTTTAAATTATTTTTTATTACAATTAATTTGATAATTAAGATGAATAGGTCATAAGTATTAGATTGAGCTAAAAATTTATAATTACCCTCATTATTTATTTTTCTATATATCTATATAGATTTTGAATAGAAAAGACTTAATAAATTACTCAAAATAAATAGCATAGCTTATATGAGCTATATGGTATATAACGCTCGTATGTATAACGGCTACATCTAAAAAAATCACATAAAAAATTTTGTTAAATAGATTAAATAATTAAACAACAAAATCATCTTACCTACTCCAATACATGATTAATGGCGACGCTTTTGGCTTGTTCGCTCATTTCCTTGTTTTGTTTTTACATGCCGGCTGCATTAGGCAGGAATATTCCGGTCATATTCTGTAGAGATATATTTTCTCCATAAAATATAAATAACCAAGTAATATCAGAATTGAAATTTTAATATTACTTTTCTAAAAATAGAAAAATAAATGGCCTTATATATGTGAGCTATAATTTATATAACTCATATGAACTATATATCTAATTAAAATTTTTTTAACAGATGAATTAATTTTATTGATTAAATATTTGATTTATTGAACAAGATATAGTTGAAAAAAATCGGTTGATTTTACCTGAAATCGGCCGATTTTAATCGAATCAATGGAAAACTGAGTTAAAAAGAGGCTGGATCGAAGAGCTAAAAATCAGAGTGAGAATCGGCCAATTCAGGCCGATTTTTAGCCTGAGTCGACAAATCGGTCGAGTCCAGCCAGGGGAGCAAGGGGGGGGCAACACCGAGGCGGGGGAGACACAGGGGCTAGGGGGCCATAGGGGTAGGGAGGAGATCTGGCACTGGGGCACAAATCTTGCGACGAGGACTAGGGCGGGGGATGGGGGAGGAGCCGGGGGGGAAGAAGATCGGGCACCGGGATGGAGCAGGGGAGGCGTGGCGGGGGGCCGGGGGTGGGGGGGAGGAGATCTGGCTCCGGGGTGGGGGGGAGGCGAGGGGCCAAGACGGGGCGGCAAGGGCACAATGCGGTGGCGGGGCGGCGAGGGGCTGGGATTCTCAGCCCGAGTTGACGAATCAACTGAATCGAACAGGAGGAGCAAGGGGGTTGGCGACACCGGGGTGGGGGAGACACAGGGGCTGGGGGGCCACGGGTAGGGAGGAGATCTATTGCCAGGGGACAGATCTGGCAGTGAGGACCAGGGTGGGGGGTGGGGGAGGAGCCCGGGCGGAGAACTTGGGCCGGGGTGGGGCAGGGGAGTCGAGGCAGGGCGGCGAGGGGAGATCTGGCACCGAGATGGGGGGAGGCGAGGGGCGGCGGGGAGTGACGAGGGCGCGGGGTGGTTGGGGTTGGGTAGAGGGGGGAGGAGTTTTGCCAACAAGGGCGACTACGCGCCAAGAGGGCCGGGTGAGCGATGTGGGACGGGGGAGTGGGCTGATCGAGGGTAGTTCACATAATTGTCAAAAATAATAGGTGGCATTCTCGTAATTAAAAATTATTTTGATTCCGACTCGAGTCAAAAATAATAACCAACTCCAAATAATTTTAAAAAAATCAAAAAAATATGGAAAATGTTATAAAATATAATACACATCGTAATATAAAAATAACATCAAAATGACATGTTCTATAACTAATAATCCATTGATTTTGACTAAGCTAAAATTTTTGTGTAGGATTGATTTGGACCAATTCAACTGAATTGATTTACACCGGTTCGATATGATTCAATGACTCCCTCGAAAATTGATTTAAACCCCAATTCCGATTTTTGCAACTATGGAACAAGAACCTTTTTTTAGAGTATTGAACAAAAACTTTTATATAAATTTTTGAATTGAGTGGTTAGACATATTACCACAAACTAAGCTTTTGTGTTGGTTAATGTTTGATAATCAGAACGTGTTTTATTCGGATTTAAAGATGTAAGATTCGCACAAAAAAGAAAAAATTATAGTGAGTTACACCGTATATAGCTTGTACGAGTTTAGGGCTCCAAGCAGTTCGATTAGAGTACGGTCGAAGGCATTTACCATTATTATTTACTAATTATTTGACTATTTATTATTATTGTATTATTGTATTACTTTTTTGACCATCTACCACTATTATTTTTGACCGTTTTGAACATGAAACCGACAATTGGTAAATTTTGATTTGATTTCATAACTCTTTGGCAACATATGACAACTTCATAAAACTTCACTGTATATTTACATCAAACTAACCTTTAAAAGATATAATAATATAAACTTTTAATAAATATATTAATATAATATTTTTTTATTTACATAGATCAATGATAGTAACCTTTTATTACAAAAAATAAACAACTATCTTTAATAAAACATTAAATCGGTAAAACGGTAACGACTTTTGCTATTACTATTTTAAAATGAAAGTTATGTGGTTAAATTTATAATTTTTAAATTATTTTTAATAATTGTTTAAATGATAAAGAAAATACTTAATCATTTTATTTCAATTTAATTGGAAACTGTCGATAAAATGGTAAACCGACCAACTACTTGCACTCCTATATTAACTAGACATACGCTTTCCTAATAGGCCATAAAATAATATTTATATCCATTAAAGTAGAGCACACAAATAAAAGATTAATAAATTTTATCTTTTTAATATCATTATGAATTACTTTTAGATTTTTAAAAAATACACTATTTAATGCATATTTTTGGAATTAATTTTGATTATAATTACTTTGATAATTATGATAAAATGGTTAAAAACATTAGATTGATTTAAAAGTTTATATTACCCTTATTATTAAAAATTTTTATTTATTTATATAAGTTTTAAATAATGAGACCCGACAAATTGGTCCTCAGGTCATACCCCTCCACTACTTCTCTCTCTCCCCTCCCCTTTCAATTTGCGGTGCAGCCTCCCAAGTAAATGACGTCTGTATAGCCGTTAAGTAAGGTTAATATTAATTAAGTTAAAGAATTATAATTTACATACGTGATATGTATATATGTATTATTATTAAAAAAATAATCTTTTGATTGCGAGAGAGGAGGGAGTGGACGGGGCTGGTTTGTTTTATTTTTTTGGTCCGAGCAATCAAGTAAACGGTGGACTAACGCAAGACTTCGTTTCCGACCATTTCCCGCACTCTGGAAACCTAGGATTTACTCGGGAGACACGCGAATTGGGTTTCGGGAAGCAGTCCCCCACGCTCTGAGGGGAGGCCATGGAGGAGACGCCGACCATGCCTTTCAAGAACCTCCATAGCCGAGAGTACCAAGGGCACAAGAAGAAGGTACTCTTCCCTCCTCCTCCTTCATCTCCTTGTCTTTTCCCTGCATCGTTTGATCTCCTTTTCGTAGCTGTTTGAGCCGAAAAACCTTTTTTGCTTTTGTTAGCTGGTTTTGATGATATCGGTGATGATGAAATGTTGTGTATGTTGCCATCAAAATTGTGCATTTTGTGTTCTTTGTTTTTTGGGGGGGGGGGAGGGGTGCTTTTGACGTGTTGGTGATGGACTATTGTGTGCGGTGCGGTTGGGGAGGTGCAGCTTGATTTGTTGTGCATTTTTTGGTCTGCACAATTCGAAAATTTTCATTTACTTTGTTTCTTTTTTGCTGGTTTTGAGAGGTGTTGGGTGATGGTGCACTGCTTGCGTGTGGTGTGATTTGAGCAGGTGCATTCGGTGGCGTGGAATTGTACGGGGACGAAGCTTGCCTCCGGGTCTGTCGATCAAACCGCCCGCGTTTGGCACATTGAGCTACACGGTCATGTAATTTGCTTTGCTCCATTTTTTGCTTGTTTAACTGAAAAATGTAATTGAAATAAGCAGATTTGGGTGTATCACTTAAATTACAAATCAAGTTGACCAAAGATAACTAAGAATTAAATAGCATTAATAATAATAATAATAATAAAACTATGACTATTCCTAGGAAATAATTAATTGATCTGAACTGTTAATTTCAAGGAGTAGTAGAATAAGGTCATGTCTGTTATCCTTTATTTGTGTTCTGTTTTGTGATTTTTTTTGCTTGAGTTATTGTTATTATTACTATGATTATATTGAAAGGAGTTTTTGAATTGATTTAACTCTGCCAATGCCCGAGCATTGCTGTCCCAAGCCTGGACAAATGAGGATGGTAGTGTTGGGAAGGACATCCGGCAATCAAAATTTTTCCATTTGTAATCACATGGATCCTAGTTTAGGATTGTCACAAAAATCAGTCTTTTGTTTGAAAGCAAGTGTTTTTGAAGTAGGTAATAGCTTTGTTTTTGCTTTTGGCTTTAAAGGGTAAGGCTAAGGACGTTGAGCTAAAAGGACATACTGATAGTGTAGACCAGCTTTGTTGGGATCCTAAGCATTCTGATTTGATTGCAACTGCTTCTGGTGACAAAACAGTTCGCCTTTGGGATGTCCGCAGTAAGTGTTCCATCAAATTTTTGAGTTAGTTGGCTTAGTCCTATTTGAAAATTTGAGCCTCTTCTTGTGCTTGTGGTGTGACCTGGCGTTTTTATTGTGGTTGCAGAAGTATGACTTGCTTGCTTTCTAAAGAATAAATTCTTGGCATAGGCTGTAATTTCACCAATTGCATATTTTTCCCATTTGTATTTGAAGACATTTACTAGGAAATGAAATTGGGGGATTACCATGAATGTTGAGGCCCGAGTGAAGATTATTTTGTTTCTGAGTTTGAATTGGGTTTCTTTGTTGTAGCCCTCAGAAGCTTCATTTGAGATTTTAGAGGCCATTGTGAACTTAAGCTAGGAACTTAGATTGATGAATCCATTCAAATGGTGATACGGGAGCATAACAAGTGATGCATAAAATTTTAGTTGTCAAGCCTGGGTTTCTTTAGAAAAGCATCATTTATGATCATTGGAATTATGCTCGGTTGCTTTCATAGTATCTTTAAGACTTATTTTTGCTTGCATTGAGTTATTTATGTTCATTGAACATGATATTTGTGTAGATCTAGTTATTTTTCTCTTGCTTTCTATGCATACTGTCGATTTTGTTTGTTTATGTTCTTGTAGCAGGTGGAAAATGCTCTCAACAGGTAGAACTCAGTGGGGAAAATATCAACATTACATACAAACCTGATGGGACACACATTGCTGTGGGGAACAGGGTATTTGCCATGTTCATCTTTCAAAATTTTTGTTCAAAATTTTACACTCTTACCTTGGTGATGGCTCACATTTGTCTAGTGGAAATATGCATATGAAACTTTACATATATTTTACATGCTGCTCTCTTTCCTTTCATCAATTGCTAACACACATGCAAAACAACATCATCATTGTCGTTGTCATTGTCCTCATCCTCATCAACACATGTATTCTCCAAATTTACTTGCTAATGTTGAAAAGAATGTTTCCTATACCATATGCAATTTTATGTGGAGAGAATATGATATGCATGTATGTATGCTTCTTTTCTACTTATCATTGAGGTTAATTAAGATGATGTTAACTAGTTCCAAGATGGCTTTTATTCTTTTCTGTTTTACCATGAAATTGATGGCAGATTTATGTTAAATATACGAAGAGAAGCTTAATTTTGGGATTGAATCGTGAATATTTTTGTCTCAGGATGATGAACTTACTATTTTGGATGTCCGAAAATTTAAAGCAATTCACAAGCGTAAATTCACATATGAGGTAGCAAAAACTATACTGTTGACCGTTAGTTCTTTTGCTTTTCTCAGATTCCTGTTATCATCTATAGCTGATTCTTTGTTTCAAAGTTCATAATGGATGACTTGTGGATAATATATTAGTCAATCCCTGTGTTTGTAATATAACAGGTGCATTCAATGCATTGAAATTGCAATCTGTTCTTGCACAATCTTCGAAAGGGAGATATCGGAATTCTGAATGTAGATTATATTCTTAATTAAAAAATCATATCTCAGATGTGTAAGTTATTTACATACTGATTTGCCATATGGCTGCTTTTGCACATATTTCTGAATGCTATATCACGCAGAAATTCTGAGTGGGTAAATGGCATGACCAAGCGAGCAAACACGAACATAGGCTTTATGATTAACAAGAGGAATAGGATCTTATCTCATTGTTGTGCTGTAAGATGCCTACTAATTAAGAAAAGAGGCGTGTAACTCATATAGATTGCACCAAATACTATTCTATTCTCCTTGTCTTCCTACAATGCTATGTTGACAAGCCTAGTGTAGATTTTCTAGACTGTGTCCTCGTTTTAATTTTTTGCCTCCCTTTACCTTCATGTGGGATCTATGTACTATATGCACCTGTTACATATCATTCTCTGTCAGACTTCTTTCATGTTTGGCTGGTTTATGTTCGGTAAATTAGAACTCTTGTGAGTACTGTCTTGTTGTTTGGTTTTGTAACTTTGCTAGGTTAATGAGATTGCTTGGAATACCAAAGGAGACATCTTTTTCCTCACTACTGGGAATGGTATGATGGCTGTCGATGATTGTTTTTGTATGCTTTAAACTAGTGAATGGAGCCTTCTTTGCATTACGGTATTTGTTTCTGTACAATAAGCAGCCGCAATGTAGTGAAATCAGTAGAGTAAATTAAAATAAGACGACAGAGTGTAGAGAAAGTTGTCTTATGTACATCAGATATAGATTTTATATGCATCGTTTATATAAATTGAACGACTTGCTTTGTTGACTTCTAGTAACAAACTCGAGCAAACTAACAACCATATAATAACACCCAAGTAACCAATGTTAGAGATAAGGTAACCCATTGCGAATATTACATGATCCAATACAAACAAGGAAGGATAGGATAAATATAGAGACTGCTTAGAATCCATGTAAGGGGATTTGGAGTGACAACTCTGCATCCAAGCCATTCTTTTAATGGCATGGCCTGTGAAAATTCATTCCAAAGTACTTCACTTTCCATCTTTTTCAAATCTTCCAAGTTTCAATGGAATTCAGAAGCAGAGACCATGCCTTCCCTAGAACTTGTTGATTGCAAAACATTGTGGCCGTGTTGGATCAACTGTGTCGATCTGTTCTTACTGATTTCCTCCATCTATCATAGCATGGTTGGAAGGTGTAAAATTTTCCAATCTATCATGCTGCTTCACCAATCCAGTATCCTTCTGTAAGGATCAACGCAAAATCCGAGAGGAAGTAGAAGATGAAAGTTTAGAGAGGAAGACAGGGGAAGGCTGGAATGGGAAAGAGAATGGCAACGAGAAGGAGGAAGAGCCCAGGTCCCCAGCAAAACACGAGGAAAGATGGGGTAGAATTTATATATTAAACAGAAGCCATTAATTGAAATCTTGAAACAAAAATTGCAATCTTAAAGGAAAACCACAGCTGTGGAAACTAATTTTTCCCATAAGTATGTGATTTTCATTATGCGGCTCCTGGATCCTCTTAACAGTATATTCATCAAGTGTCTGCATAATAATTTTGAAAATTATTTGCAGGCACTATTGAGGTATTGGACTATCCATCTCTTCGAATCACTCAGACTCTCATGGCTCATACTGCTGGTTGCTATTGCATTGCAATTGATCCTGCTGGAAGGTTGTTTTTGTTTTCGGCAATAGCATTTCAAAGTTACTACCATCTTGTATTGTGGCTATAAAATTAGCTTGAAATCAGGATGTTTACTGACCTTGTCATGCATCTTTCAAATAGTATTGTTCGTTAGACAATTAGCGCTTATTTGCCTACATTTCATTGCACATTTTTAAATTTGTTATTCATCTTCAGAAACATACATCATTAAATCAGCTGAAAACATATTTCCTTGCCTTGAAAGTAATGCTGGATGTTTTATAGTTGATTTCAAATGAAATCCACTTCATTACTAGTTGAATGTGATTTTTTTAAACCCAAATTTTCGTTTCTAGGTAGAGGCAGAAAATACCAAGTCAAACTCTTCATGCCATACTTCATTGTTGCATACTTGACCTTTCTGTTATAGTAGTCTTTGTTATGGTTCTGGTAGGTATTTTGCTGTTGGCAGTGCTGATTCATTGGTTAGTCTTTGGGATCTATCCGAAATGCTTTGTGTCCGCACATTTACAAAACTTGAGTAAGTTTTCTTAATGTTCAAGTTCATTGATTCAATTGATTTTCCTTGATAAGCCTTCGACAATGTGATATTGCTTGAGATACATAATCAATATGAAAAGGTATACGTTGATGACAATGTTGACACTTTATCTTGTTTTCCTCTCCTTTGAGGGGAGCATCTAGCATGAAACCTGTGGGTTGTTGGTGATTCAAAAATCAAAATTCACTGTGTGGTTCAAAGTTCCGGTTGATGATCCCAATGACCCAATCTACTGGAATAGCAGGTCGACAATAGATGATTTAATAATGAAGATTTGGTCTTATCAAAATTCTTGTTTTTAAGTGGAGAAAACCAATTCATTTAGCATAAAGTTGGATTTTGTGAAGCCAGGAGTCTGGCTGATTCTCAATGGTCTACCCGGTTACAGTGCCTTCATTTTTCAGGTTTAGCTCTTTCAATGAGACATGAATCTCAAATATCTTCCCACTTATGAAACCATTGCAGTCACATTCCACCTTGTTGAATTATGTAATGCACACCGGGAATGTAAGATTTAAAGTGTCCTTTGTCATAAAAATGGCTGATATGGCTTTGAGATGAAAGTCTTTTAGAAATATAATTCAGCTAAAATTGACCACTAACCGTTCATTGCTTTTGTCTTAGATGGCCTGTCCGTACAGTTAGTTTCAATTACACAGGAGAATATATTGCCTCTGCAAGTGAAGATTTATTCATCGACATTGTAAGTTATCTTTCATTGGCTATGCATGTATCTCTTTAGGTGATAATTTACCTTTGATGCTGCTGTTTTGGCAGTCCAACGTCCAAACTGGACGAACTGTTCATCAAATTCCATGCCGTGCTGCAATGAACAGTGTTGAATGGAACCCCAAGTACAATCTTCTGGCTTATGCTGGAGATGACAAGAACAAATATCAAAATGATGAAGGTACTTGTTCTTTGTTTTTTAGAAAAAAGAAAGGAAACGATAGGAAGCAGTGTTAAACCATGACAGAGGAGAGTTTGATATCTTTGACAGTCATTTTGATAGTTAGCATTTGGAAAGAAACTAAGGGTGTAGCGATTCTCGTTATGGCGATGAGCAAAATATTAAGTTACATCGAGTTATTGTGTTTGATGTTTCTATAGGTAATGAAGAGCTGACAACAAATAAGTTACAATTCCCATAATTTTGCTATCTGCAATAACTTCTCTACTTATAGTAACGAGCAGCAGAGACGACTGATGTTTTGATCGTGGATGTCTTTCCTGTCTGCATGTTTTTTCAAAATCTTAATTGATAAAGATGCTGATAAATCACGTGATTTCAGGTGTATTTAGCGTATTTGGTTTTGAAAGTGTGTAAGATCAACAAAACAGGCTGAGGTATGGCTGGAAAATCTGATTTATTCTCCTACTTTTTTCTTTGTAACTTTAGTTCAGTACTTATGATTCATTTTAGTTACTGCTTATGCATGCAACCCCTTGATATTTTATTTGAAATTATTAAACACAGTTCCCACTCATGAATCTTTACTTTTTCAGGCCTTCCTTCAATTTGTGTGATTGAATGGTTACATCTGTGACATTATCATGTTGCTAGATGGTCGGGAGGCACGTGCACGTCCAATGTGGGGCAAACACCTCGCGGAACCACAGAAGATTTCATCTTCAGCCAAAGCGCAAGGTCACTTCATTTACCTATGAACTTGATTGACTAAATTTCCTGCAGCACAAAGATGATGCTTTTATTCCTGCATCTTTTTGTACTTTCATTCCTATTTCAAAAATTCATAGTGGAGTGAGGCTTGTCCTTCTTTTCTTTTTCCTTTTTGGCTTATTAGAAGTGCAGGTTGTTATAATGTGTCAGATTAGGGGATAGCCAAAGGGTTTTTATGCATGCTTTTTGTAAATTATCCTACTAGGGCAATACATGAAAGAAGTTTTGAATGCATTACTCTTTTGCAAGTTTCTACATGAAACTGTTCCTTTAGGATCCATTTGAAAACTAGAATAGAACGCAAATTTGGTTCGTTTATTAAAATTTTCATGAGTGCTTCTAATAGAAGGACTCATCTGGGACTGTTAGGGTTGAAGCAGGGAGGTCATCGAATCGAGCCAGGTTGGGTATCACTTTCTTCAAATTCCCAAGTTCAATTAATATTTAAATTAGGATCCTAGTCTCGTTTGCTTAGATCTTATGCTTGTATCTGCTTGATTCGGTTCAATTCAAAACTTGATGTTTCATATAAATCTAGAATTTAGGGGTTAGTTGCGTACCCCATTCATGAAATATTATAATTCAAATAATGAAAGAGGGGATTTATACTTATACCACTTTGACTAAGAATGTAGTATTAATATACATACAACTATTATATTTCTCAAGCAACATGATAATTTAATATATCTTTATTTTGTTAAACAAAACTTTGGTATAAATTATAAAAATATAAGTAAATACAAATTAACCTAGTTCGAGTTTTACTTAACTCAAATATGCACTCAATGGTGGCAAGCTTGACTTGATCTAGACGACAAAATGCAAAATCAAATAAAACAGCTTATTGTGTTCAGTTCGGTTTGGTTTAAATTTGTGTATTTTATTTTAGATTTCGAGCAAATGCTCAATTTGAAATTGGTGAATTAATTAATTAAGAACAGAGCTCGGGCACAAAGAGTGCTTGGCTTTTAGTAGATCGAGGCCGACACATTTGTTTGGCTAATCTTAGATTATTATCTACTTGATGTCTTATTGCCTATGTGTGTAATGGTAAATTATATACCATTTAAGTCCTATAAGAACACCATTTTTTATTTGTGGATTGAATGACTTAAAGATAAGAAATGAACTTTGAAAATGAGTTTTTGTGTTACTTGAGCTTGATTCTAAAAACATAATCTTACATCAATCCAAGTTTGAGTCATCTAATTTGAAAATAATAGGAATGGATTTGGATAAACAAAGGCTATTCATGCGTATTATATATCAAAAAATATTCAAATTTGATTTGGATTCGGGTAATCTAATCCATATCCGATCTAACCCAGGAAATATTATTGTAGTATATTTTTAAAATATTTTAAATTGATGTAATTTACTTTTCAATTTTCTTTCATTTTAATCTTTATATGAAAATTTATAATGCTTTAAAATATATAATAATTTTAGATAGGATAGAATTAGATTAGATATAAATTGGATGTGAGTTATAAATGGGTTTGGCGATTATACATATACGGTAAAAATAAAAATACAATGAGATACAATAATACATCGTAACCGACGGACATGGACACAATTCAGGAACATCCATTGACATATCTAATAAATTAAAAATAATCGATGTATGCCACGTCACTTATATATTTTTCACTAATATCCACGTTTGTCCACCGTGGACAAATGACTTGGCACTCATACTACGGATAACAAAGTAAAAATATATTTATATAAATATAAATTTGTAGATTATTTATTAGATTTTCGTATATTCATTATTATTTTATTAATATAATTTTCATACATAATAAATAAATTAAGACAAATTATCCGAAAGTAACAAATTTAATGAAATATTTGGCTAATCTTTCGTAAATTTATCTTCTTTAATAATTGTCAACCGACACAAATAAGACATAGTATACATCTACCATCGTATCTAATCATCATTTGCATAAAATAAATATTTTAATAATTATGTCTATATTTATATGTATAATTTTTTTATAAATATTTATAGCCTATTAATAAATATAAAAATAAATAAAATTATATATAATTTATTAATATCCGATTTATATCCGACCGAACACAACGAGAAGACTCGGTCCGGGTGAGACACACACGGGGAGTTGGAGAGGGACCGTTTCCTTAGAAACCGCGTTGCCAGCGTTTGGCCAACTAAAGCTTTCGGGAGATAGAATTTAATGTCTTCTTCCCGACAACACGAAGAAGCTCCCACAGCGATCTCTTAGCCGATCTCCTCCTCCTTGCGACAATGGGGACGCCACGTTGCCTCCTCCTGATTTTCGCCGTCCTCTTCTTTGCCACCCTCACCTCCTCCTCTCCTTCATTTATCTCAGGTGATTTTTGTTTTTGGGAAAAGGTGCCACCTTTGTCGTTCTTTCCGTCTTTTATGTTGGTGTGTTGATGGGTTTTGTTGGGTGTTGCAGATAGTGTTCTCCAGTCTCGTGGATCCACCGGTCGTAGTCTTCTCCAGGCTAGAAAGAGTGAGTTGTGTTGTTTTTTTTGTTGTAGTCTTGTTCGTGTGTTTTAGAGGTCTGTACATGTTTGAGCTAATTGGTGATTCAAAAACAATGGAATGGTGTATTGATCTGAGGATTTTGAGAAAGCGTGTTTTTTAGAACGAGATTGTGGTGTTTACAAATAGGCGTTCTAAATTGATGTCTAGATCTTCTATAAAAAAGAAACAATCTTGGGGTGTGAACTTTTAATTAGATGTGTGATTCATTTCTAACTAGCTTCCCAATTTCAATTTTTTAACTTTTTTCTTGCCGGGATATTTGTTGCAATTATATCTGCGAAACTGTGAAATCGTGGCATAATCGTAAGAGAGGTGACTATATAATGTAATTTTATTTGTCTTCAACCATTAACACGAGATCCCAGCTGGTTCAAGTCTGGCAGCATGGATTCATGAGTATTGAGGATATTTTTTAGTACATGAGCTGTTGACTCGCACCTTATATACTTTGATTAGGTGATTTGTATGCTTGCAGGGTAAGTCATTGAACATTGGCAGGCACTGATTACTTAACCATATGCCTGTTTGCTGTTTTATTTTGTGTGAATATTTGTTTTTCATAGTCCACAGGAGACTCCTTCATTAAAATCTGCGAAATTGGATACGTTTGGGTGGTTTGTGATAGACAGCTTGATTTTTGTTGTCAAAACTAAAAGCTCACAAGTTAATTGCAACGTAGTAATTGTTGAATATCATGTTTCCATTTTACTGAAATGGCCTAAGCTGACAGGAGCTTCAATTACAAGAAACCCACGAGACTTTCTTTTGATTGTCCTATATAACATCCATCTAAGAATTTACTTTCTTATTTGCACCGTACGCTGCTAACTTGAAAACACATTCTGTCATCTGAGATGCTGTCAATGAAGATTTATCATAGTCAAATAGGTTATTTTATGTTTGGTATTTAACAAATTGACTTAGCTATGAATGTTTCTATGCTATTAATCAGGATAAAAGGTAGAAATTACTGAAAGGAAGTTGGTGAATTATCAAAGTCAATTGACTAATTGCATTCTGATCTGGCACATGAATTTTGGTTATGAGTCTTAAATTGGCAGTGACTTTGATGGTTGTTGCTGACATTCTTCTATTCTTTTATAGGTTGCCCTGTGAGCTTTGAGTTCATGAACTACACAATTATCACAAGTCAATGCAAGGGGCCTCGATATTTAGCAAACCTATGTTGCCCGGCGTTCAAGGAATTTGCTTGCCCTTATGTAGAGGAATTGAATGACCCGAATAACGAGTGTGCTTCAACCATGTTCAGTTACATTAATTTGTATGGAAAATACCCCCGGGTCTTTTTGCCAGTGAGTGTAGAGAAGGGAAAGAAGGACTTGCATGCTCCGTCTTAGCACCTGACTCTGCTGATCCTAGTGGAGCTCATACAGCTCAAAAGCTTTCCACGCCTCTACTACTTGGTATCATATTGTTACTTTTGTTCCAATTTTTTTGATCTTAAGATATGAAGATTCTTTCTCAAGGCTGATTGAACCAATGTAATCTATTGTACGAGAGTTTGAGGAACATCAGTTATGTATAATGATTTGTCGTATTATTTTTCATGGTTTTCAGTGTCTTTCCTTGTAGATTGAAGTTATGACATTGTTATACAGTTACTGGTAACTTCTTGGCAAACTCTAAAAATTTTCCGGCTTCCTGTTTCAAAATTGTTTGTAGAACTTTTGATCCCACAAATTTCATATATCGTAGTTGTTGCTTTTCAACGTATATTGTGCTTGTTTTCTGACTTTAAGTTCAGGCGAAAAATGGCGGAGATTAAACCAACTGGATTGGAAGTTCGAACATATTAAATGCTTAATTGATTTCTGTAAATGAATTTTGAAGTGTAGCATTTGAAGAATTGTGATGCCAACAAGTTTCTTCTACAAGTTTTTCAGTCACTACAGGTAAAACATGGTTAAGAAAAAGCAAATTTGCTTCAAACATATCAAAAGCTTAATTAATTTCAATCATTAAAGTGGGCACGTACACTTTTTTCATTAAAGTGGGCCTCTTGAAAAAATCTGAAG
Organism: Piper betle; assembly: GCA_033002965.1. Lineage (NCBI taxonomy): Eukaryota > Viridiplantae > Streptophyta > Magnoliopsida > Piperales > Piperaceae > Piper > Piper betle. The sequence continues at coordinate 907 of JAURVB010003163.1, read as the reverse complement.
CCTAAATGTTATTCTCATAATTTTTCCACCTTACCCTCAAGCATGCATCTTAGACCAAACAAATATTAAAAATTTACCAATATCAAGTAACATAAATGTCTTCTTTCTCTTTGGATTGTGAGAAAAGGTACACTTTTTCTCGCTTATTTAATTTGGTATGTAAGAAAATATGAAAAATAAAAACGGTTTTCTTCTGTTATGGAAAATTCCTTCGCAACCATTTTCCCACAAGAAAATAAGAAAAAAGTGGGAACGATGCTATCTAAATTTTTTGTTCTTTCTAACTAAATACACGAGAGAAAATGATCGGAAAAATATTATTATTTTTAAATTATTTCCCACATCCATTTTCTTTCACTTTTTCACTGTCTAAACAAACCCACATTTTTTTTCCAATTAAGATGCTATTTTTACATTTCTGATAAAAGAACATCATGCAAAATGTCTCATGCATCATGTAAAAGAAATGCACTAAGTTTACATACCAAATTAAAAAAGGAGTATTCTTTTTTATTATTAGAGAATGCTTGAGCAAGGCCTACACAGTTAGGCAAAATAAGCCCTTTTGTAGTTTATTCTGAACAACTTTTACTTGTTTCTTTGCCAATTTCATCTTGCGAATGCTTAGTATCAGCATCAGATATGAGAATATTACTAACATGAAAATCTGGTCATCTATTTAATCATATGGCTATATTTTATTATTATTTAGACAAAATTATTTCCATTATCAGTAGCTGCTGCTACTAATTTTTCTCTGAAAATTTAGTTTTGAGAATTTTAAAGTTTGAACGTTTTTTGCAATTCAACTATAACAAAATCAGAGCAAGTTAATCTAAAGATGCAAAATTGATAGAACATATACATTGATTTAGGGTTCATTTGATTGTTGTAAAAGAAACCAAAA
>JAURVB010003162.1:0-56128 GCA_033002965.1 Piper betle | reverse complement strand
CAACGCTAACTCGTTGGTGCACGTGTGCTATAATGATATGCTCTAGAACTATCAACCCACCCAAACTGCCCGAACGCGTCCTAACGCGGTAAACGGCCTAATACTAATTCTACGATCCACTATATATGAAAATAAAAAAAATGACTGGCATACTCTCATATATCTGATAACTCATTCTGTTCTGCTGTGTTCACGCGTTATCATCATATACCTTGGGTACGCATGACCCTCATAGCTCATACACGCGACTGGCATCGGTTCGGTACACGTGTCCTGAAACTGACTCAACTCGAAAGATAACGGTCCAACCGACCGGTTCTGAATATAAAACCCTGACTCGAATCGTGGGTTTTACAGGTCCAAATTAGTTTAATCGGTCATATAAAATAATTTGATAATTCATAATATAAATATATTAAAATTAGGTATTGATGTTATTTTGATATTATTCCGTGTATTATAGTTTATGATATTTTTAAATATTTTTAAGATTTTTTAAAATTATTTAAATTAATTATTATTTCTTAGACTCGAGTCAACTTTTAATTACGAGAATGCCACCCTCTACTCTTTACCCCCCCCCCCGCCGCCGGCGGCCCGGTCGGCGGCGAGTCTCGCGGCCACTGCACTGTCGGCCGGTCACACATCGGAAGCCCGGTCGCGAGGGCGGAGGCGATGTCGGTAGCCCGGTCGGAGGGCCAGTCAGCAGCCCAGTCGGTGGCAATTCGTACATTCACAGGGCTGAATCGGTCCGGCCACATGTCGGTGGTGACATTGCGAGGTCGGCAGACCGGTCGGAGGCGAGCCTGGAGTCGGGGACGCACGGCGGAGGGCGGAAATGTGGCGGCGGCGGAGCGAGGGGAGCTGTTTAACGTTAGGTTTTTAAAATCAAAATTCTAATTTTACCCATGCCTAAATAATTTAATAAATATCATACCTAAGGTATTTTAGTAATTTACTTAAAAAACTATTTCTTCCCGATTCACCCCGATTCCGAATCGGAGTCAACTCGGTCAGAATCAGGGTGAATCGGCCGAGTTAGGCTCCGATTCGAGGGCCGACCGATTTGGCCCCGAAATCGGATTGGCACGCTGCCGATCCGATTCGAATCTCCCCTCCTCTTGCTGGATAATGAAGTTCTGCCTCTTTAAACTTGTGTTTTATTAGTGGTTTTTGGTCATTTTATTAAATTGGTTTCCTTTGTTGTAAGTGGGTTATATATATATATATATATATATATATATATATCTGATGTCACGAATCGGCCGATTCCGTGTGGAATCAGCCGATATAAATCGGATCGGCATCGCGCCAATCCGATTTCGGGGCCGAATTGGGCACCGAATCGCCCGAGTTCGGCCGATTCCAACCGATTTAAATCGGAATCGGAATCGGCCGATTTAAATCGGAATCGGTTTTTTAAGAAATTACTAAAATACCCATAGGTATGATTTTTATTAAATTATTTAGGCATGGGTAAAATGGTAATTTGAATTTTAAAAACCTAAAATCAAACCTGCTCCCCCACACCGCCGTCGATCGTCTGCCCGCCGCCGCCCCGTTTACGCCCTCCGCCGTGCGTCCCCGACTACGGGCTCGCCGCCGACCGGGCTGCCGACCTCGCCGCCGACCTTGCAACGTCGCGCGCCGACGTGTGGCCGGACCGAATCAGGCTGTGACGCACGAATCGCTCGCCAGACTCCGGGCCGCCGACTGTTTGTCCGACCGGGCTGCCGACATCCTCCGACATCGCCGCTGCGAGACTCGCCGCCGACCGGCCGCCGGCGGCAGCGCGGGGTAAGAGCGGAGGGTGGCATTCTCATAATTAAAAGTTGACTCGAGTCTAACTCGAGTCAAAAATAATAATTAATTTTAAATAATTTTAAAAAATCTTAAAAAATATTTAAAAATATCATAAACTATAATACATAGAATAATATCAAAACAACATCAATATCTAATCTTAATATATTTATATTATTAATTGTCAAATTATTATATATGAGGAGGGAGGTTGTACTGCAGCACAACCATCTTGGCTGTCGTTGTAGTATTCCAGACCGTTGGATTTAATCTAACGGCTGGATAAAAAAAAGATTGGGGTTACGTCGCCAGCCGTCGGCCGATGCGTCGCCGCCACCCCGGCCGACACGACGCCACCCCTGCCCCGCCCGTTGCCGCCCCCAGCCGACGGGGCAGCGACGTGACCCCTCGCGCCGCGGCGACGGGCGGTGGATCTAGCTGTCTCGCCTCTTCCCCTGCCAGCCTGCCGCCGGGCAACACCACCCTGCCACCCCCACCCCGTCGGGGCCACTGCCCCGTGGCCACCCCCGTCCACTGCCCGGCACCCTGCCGCGCGGGGCTCCCCCATCCCCCCCCCGGGCCGTTGCGGCCCCGCATTTTTTTAGTTATCTTGGCCGTTGGATGCTAATTCAACGGCCAAGACTCCGGCACAACCAAGATAGTTATGCTGAACACGGAAAACTATTTCCTTCATATATATAGTGTGGCTAAAAATTTTCCCAAATAATAAACAAGCAAGCAATTGTGATGATTTGATATAGATTTACATCACTTAATAAATCTATATTTATAATGATTATGTAAATGATGTTGCCAAAATGTAAAATTGTCATAAATGAATTATTTTTTACAAGGACAACCGCGTAACATCACTGTAAAATCGTATAACACTTTATCAGTGATATATCTTAATGTTTATATATTAATATTTTCAAAAAAAATTGTAATTAAATAGACTTTTCAAAAATATTAGTATTTCACTAAAACAAATATTTATTTCTCACATTATTTATGTTGTTAAAAATATAAATATTTTTGGAGTTTTTTAATAGTAACATTAAGACAAAATATTTAAACACAAATTTTAGAAAAGTATTGAAAATTTATAAAATAAACATTATTTTTAACATTTCTGCTCTTCCTCTTTTTCGCTTCGGTTTAACCTTTTCAGCTTTTTTATTTCATTTTTTGAATTTTAATTATATTTAATTTTCTATCAGGAGCATTGTATCAATATAAATATAATAGAAAATAAAAATTAGAGGTTATTTGAATATATTTTGTTTAATACTATTTTATATCATATTTCAATATTATTTTTGTATTTTTTATATTATCAATTATTTCAAACTAAAAAATGTTTTTTGTCTTTATTATTTCTTTTATTTCTTATTCAAAATGTCATGTTTGTTGATAGTATATATTTTGTCAATCAAAATTACTATTCAAATTATTATAATCAATCTCCTTATTTTTTAAATCGGGTCTATCCCTAATTATATTCTATATTTTATTATTCAATAGTATCAATCTATCTATATATATAATTATAAAGATAATTATATTTTTATTATTTATTATTAAATAAGAATCTATTTACAAGTATGAAATTAGGGTCTGAAGCCCAATCTAAGATACGAGTCGAATTACGTTTAATCGATTTTAAAACAAGTTTGTAAAATTAAACATGAGTATTAAAATTAAATAATAATAATAATCTGTTAATAAATAAATTAATTCTTAATTTATAAAATAAACTAATTCTTCACACGCCATTCCTCTCTTTTTTAAGAGAAGGAGATTCCGTTATATAAATGAAAGAGTAGAGATTTTGGTTCAACTCAGATCGATTGATGGTGGTTTGAGGCGGTGGGCGGCGGCGATTGGTGGCCAAGGATGAGCGTCTCCCTCACGGTGATGACCTTCAACCTGCACGAGGATCCGTCCGGGGACGGTCCCAATGTCTGGGAGAAGCGCAGGGACTTGTGTGTTCGGGTCATCACCAGCTACTCCCCCATCGTCCTCTGCACCCAGCAAGGTTTTGGTGTTTTTTTCTAATAAATTAATAATCTTGGAGTATCTTGATCTGGGTGGTGCGTGGTGATTTATGATTGATGCTGTTTTACCAGCAAATTGAGTGTTTTTACTGATGATTGTTTTTATTTTGTGATGTATTGATCTGGGTGTATTTTGAGCAATGCTGATTGATGCTGTTAACTGGCTTTTATTTTTGTGATGTGCTTGTTGAGATGAGCTACCGGTGTCTTGTTGGCGAGGTTGTGGATTGATTTGTTTATCTGTTTTGGGATATTGAGAGTTAGAGGGTGGGATTTGGGGGTGAAAAGATGCTTCTTTTCTAGCAATAATGTTTATTGATGCTGTTTTACTAGCACAGTTGAGTGTTTTTGTGCTTCTTGTGGCTGTGATTGTTGAGATGAGCTGCCCGCATTGACTTTTCATGTTTGTGAGATGGTTTGTTTATCTGTTTGTGTATGGAATCGAATGGACTACTTATGATTGAGGTATATGTAGGTGTGAAGTCGCAGCTGGAGTTTCTACAGCAGGCTCTTCCGGGTAACTTCTGCCATATTTCCAACTATATAGCCCAACAAAGTTACATACTTTGAAGTGTTAGCCTAGTGTAGTGTTATACTAAAATGCAATGCACTTTGGTCATTGGGCACACTTCATTTGCATCTATCAGCTCGTTGGTCTTAGATGATTTTACCACATCCTTGTCTTATAGAATCAGTTATTTGTTCCTCAGCCAAACGTACGAGAAAAACATGTGATATGTGGACCATTCTTTGACTTCAAGTAGCAAGCATCTCCAAGTATCAAGCTTGTCTCTTTTTGAACTAGTTAGTCAATGTTTTATCTTATCACAATTCACAGTGTTTTCTTTTTCTTGTTTGAAGAACCCTTCCGTAGTCTTTTCTTTTCTTGTTTGATGATCCCTTTGTTTACAAGTGATAATTGAAGTCTTCAAAAAAGTAGTCTGGCATTTTCCAATTTTCAAATATTTATTTTGTCATTCATTTTTTACCTATTTTTATTTCCTTTCAGTTAAACAGTTTTCAAAGTTTGAGCTTAAAATGATTAGCTGTAAATTAAGTGGTAATTAAAATTTTCTATCTTTTTTTCTCAAATTCCTGTGTATAGTAGCCTTGATGAAGTGGTTATTAAAATGAATCTCTTTTTGTTTGTTCCCTATCAATTAAGGATATGATCAATTTGGGATTTCTAGAAAAGGATCCCAAGATACTTCAGATGAACACTGCACCATTTTCTTTGACAAAGAAAAGGTATTAAATGATAATTTGCAAAATCCTTCCTTTTCTCTATAGAATGTTTGTGCAGACAGAATCATTTGGTGAGAAAAGTTCTTTCTTATGTGTTGAATGAAGGTGGAACTACTAGAAGGTGGAACTTTTTGGTTATCAGAATCACCCTCAGTTCCAGGAAGCATGTCATGGGGGTCTGAAGTCCCTTGTATTGCAACGTGGGCAATATCCTTTTCCTTCAGCATAAAGAACAATTTTTTTCTCCATTTGTCAATATTACTGTTGTAGTTTTTGTTGTCCTTGATGTGATCTTCACACATTTCAACTAAAAAGTGTTGAGCCACCAGGCTTCACTTTTCAGATTGTCAATACAAGCATGGATGAGTACAGTCCTCGGGCTCGCAGGAGGAGTGCATTGCTCACATGGCAGCATATAGCATCCTTGCCTCCTAACTTGCCTGTGATATACTGTGGTGGATTTAATACACAGAAGGAATCAACAACCGGAAGGTTTCTACTTGGGAGGTCAAGGTACATCATCATTCATCTTATCAAATCTAACTGTTTAGACCCAAGAGATGTTATTCTCTTCACATAAGATTGGCTGCAACGTGTTATAGCTTACAAGTGGTTGTGAAAGCTGATAGAAGTGGTTGCCGGCAAAACTTCTATTTCATGTTATAATGCTAGTCATAAATATAACAAAATGTTAAATACGATTATGTTAAGGGACACGTGAATGGTGAAAGCCAAAGAATTCAACCATTAGTCCTCATGCCACACATTAATGCACTGCCAGTTTATTCTCTAAGATTGTCGAAGATAAAGTCCAATACTCTCTGCATGCATCTTATAGCAGTTACATTTTATTTTTTGTTGCCATCCTTTCAAACTCGTGTTTCACATGAATCTTTAAGTTTGCTTTTTTGTTATCAATGGACCATCATCCCCCCAAATCTTGTTATGGTCTTTTACAAGTATCTGATATGATAAACATGAAAACTTTATCGGTCTTGTATTGCCACTTAAAAAACTGTAAGATTTATATTAAGACGAGCAACCGAACATGAAAAGTCTAATATCTTTTAGTAGGAAGAACACATGAAATTTTTGTGATACGCATCATCAATTATACGCAAAATATACCTGTTGACCGTATATTTGTGGTCAACTTACTGCAGAGAACATGGAGTAGTAGGTGATATGAGGGATGCATGGCCAAATGCTAGAGTGAGAAAAAACGTCTCTCTGGTACGGACATATCATGGATTCAAAGGTGAGAATCCCTTTTTTCCCCGTTTGCTTGAAACCCAAGGGAAGCATCTTTTCAATGCAACTTGTTACATGTCTTATCAGGTGATAAACAGGGAGCTCTCGAATTCTTGAAGTTGATATTTAGAGCTCTCTGCTTGTGCTGGGACCGTCAAACACAAGATTTACATGTAGACTGGGTTCTCTATCGAGGCCGGTCCTTAATCCCTGTGTCATGTGAAGTGGTAAATGACAATGTTGATGGTCTCTATCCATCTTCTCACTATCCAGTTTTTGCTGAATTCATGCTTCCTCGCACTGTAAGATTGCTTGAAAACCCAGAGGGCAGTTAAACAGAATTCTTGTTGTTAATATCTTGAGCTTTTGATTCTTTCTTTTTAATCAGTGTAATGATAATCAGTAGTTCATGGCACTGTGAAAAGGAGTTATTGGTACCAGCCAACTGAATTTTCCCTCGTCACCCTATAGGTTACTGGTAAATTTTTACCATCCGTGTGCAATGGGGGCTTCTGTAAAACATTTAATGCAAACAGCCTGTGATATTGGTAATCCAGGCTTCTCCTGCTGATGTATATACGAGGAATTTGAACTACGTGCGGGGGATTTTATTTTAGAAATCAATGAAAAACTTTGTCATATTCTTTCTCTCTTGGTTTACTAGTAGAGCAACGATTGTAAAACATGGTTGAGCTCATTGTGCCAAAATTGGTTTGGCGTGCAGTTCTCGCAATACTTAATCACAACTGTGGATACCATAAGGCAATGCTAGAGAAACTTTACCTTGTTAGTTTCTTCAAACCCTTTTCCTGTGCTGTCCACAATGAAATTTGATGTATGGAAAAAAATTGATGTACTTTTGTGAAAAGACGCGAAACTAGTTTTAGTGGTCCGGAGTGGCCAAAGGAACTGTTTGTTTGCTTCTTCTGTTTATGGTCAATTAAGAGCAGGCCAGCTTTTACTTGAGCTCTATCCATAATTTTGACTCTAGAGCAAACCAAAGACCCTAAAAGGCATGGCCACTATGGCCATGATGCAGAATTGCAGATAAGATCAAGTGAAAGAGGAATATTGGAATTGTGTTTGTTCTTGTCGCTCTTTCCGTGTTTCTAATGTCTTTTTTTCCTTTTGGAAATGTGGAAGTTGTAGATAATATTGATGGGTGCAGAGTTTCTCAGTTAAGGATTGGTGTTAAATCGTTATAACTTGTGCATGACTTGTTTACTCAGTTTAGATGTAGGCCTACTGCTTTGTTGTTCTTGCTGCTTTAACACCCTTGAGATTATATTGGTACGTTTCTTTTTCCTGAAAGCATTTAATTTGCACTATTTTCTTAAAACTGTCAACCTTTTTATGAGTTTGAAGCTATGAACGAGAGGATTAATGCACTTCTGTACAGTCTGCATCAACAACACAGAAAAGGACTCTTGTATTGGTACTTGGTAGGGGCCAAGATGTGTTGCCATCTTAGAATGGCGTGAATTGCAGGCAAAAATGGTACATGCTGAAAGCACTACACGATGGAAACAGTAGCTTTTACTTGAGAAGCAAGGAGACACATTAAAAGAGTGAAAAAGATTGGTTTCACTTCCAGTTTTAACTCAAAAAGCTCAAGAACATGTGTTATAACAGTGGCAATCTCTGAGGAAAGTAATAGAAAGTGGTTGTTGCCACATTTTGTTAACAAGGCAAGTACTTAGGAGCATGAGAAATGGACAAGTTTCTAGAACTTGGTGACACCTACTTGGATTGGATTGATCACCTGAAACCAGAAGCAAAAATGGTCTTCTCTCTGGAGATGATTCAGGACAGAATGACTTGTCGATAAGGAATAGCCGACAAGCCGAGCTTGCTGCATCAAATTATCAGGTACCCATATTGACTCATCAACCCTGACATGTACACATGTATGTTTCTCATCCATATACCCAATTCAGTTCCCTTGCCTATTTATGTAGAGGTCAAGGAAATATCTGCTTTCTCAGTAGTAGCAGTGTTACCAATGTGGTTTCAGATCAACTCCATAAGTGCTAGATCTCTTTCTTGGGCATCCTTCTATGATCTCTTTCTTCACTTCAAGAGAAGCAATGACACGTTTTTACTGATCTCCATCGTCAATCGGATAGTGATAAACATGCAATAACTTGTGAATATGAACATTTCTGATCTTGTCAAGATGGCCGCTAATAAGATGGTCATCGTGGATGCATTGTTGGCGTCCATTCCAACAGCCATGGACATGCTCTTTGCCCAAAGCTTCAGAGCCCGCCTCCACACCTTCCTCAGAGAAAAAATGTTACGTATGTTAAAATTTACTTCTTTGATGATTTGGCACACAAAACGAAGCATGTTCAAACGATAAACAAACAAAGAAACAAATAAAGCAAGTCAATTAAATAAAAGGACGGTAATTAAAAATAATAAATGAACGAGTAAATATAAAGAAAAATAATATGTATTAAATAACAATTCAAACATTTGTGAAAATAAATAAATAATTAAATTATGAATAATAAATAAATATGTAAATAATAAATAAATAACTTCATAAATAATAAATATGTAAAAATAAATAAAATAGTATTTATGAATAATAATAATAATAATAATATAAATAATGTTAAATAAATATACGACTAAATACGATTAATTATTAACATATACGTGAGCAATAATATGTAAAGAAATAATTAATTAATTAATAGTAATTAATCATAAATAATAACTATACTTATATACACTCTATTTACCATAGCCATAAAAGTTCTGTGAACCCAGAAACTTTTTCTTTCAAAATCTTTTACAGGAAACAACTACCACAACATTACGAAGTATTGTTGTTTAGGTTCGGCCCCTTTTCTCTTCATGACATAAGCTCCATTTGCATTGTATGCAACAGTATTATCTTCTAGCTTGTAGCTTCTCCAAATGACGGGGGCCCTTACCCTTTACATGGCAAGAGCTGGTTGAGTCCAAATCACCACAGTGAGATATGTCAATACTTGCCCAGAAGTTGTTGAAAACGAGAAGGTAATAAGACACAAAGACCGAATGGGAAACCCCACCCCTTTGCTAGAAAGGCACTTGACCACATTCAAGGGTGATACTCCAATTCTACCTTCAATGGACTAGGATACAGAAATAGAGAAGGTCCTCATCTCTAGTCCCATCCAAGGACATGTCTTGTACACAAGCTATAAGCAATTAAGTACAAAGCAGTGTGAACTCTGATCATGGTTAAGCGGATTATGATAAATTACAACATGAACATGTGTTAACCATTCCACCCAACGTATCTCTATCTCTATATATACATGTCCGAGGCAAGGTTCTTGGGGAACCCAAGTCGAGTACAGTGAAGGAAGGATGGAAAAGATGAGGTGCCAAGAGAAACAGCTTGTAGTGAGAGAGTTTGAAGCAGGGAAGGACAGTGTTAAGGTGGAGGCGATGGAGAAGAAATGGCAGGTTGAAGAAGCAGCAGCTGGGAAACCAAGTCTTTACGTAGATTGCATGGGAGACCCTATCTGCCGTATTCGTCATTCTCCACTCTTTCTCATGCTGGTATACATTCATATATACGTATGCAAGCATACCCATTTCACATTCTACGTATAGATGTGTCAATTTTCTGATAAATCCATTCATCTTGTTGCGTACATTCCATACTTGTTGATTAGCGATGATTGGCGACATTGGTCTAGGTTGCTGAGATGGGAGATGAAATCGTTGGAGTTGTAAGGGCCGCAGTTAAAACACTTGCAACAGGGAAGAGTGTTAAGAATGCTGGGCATGAATGTGCTCCCTCATATGCCAAGGTTGCTTACATACTAGGCCTCCGAGTGTCACCTTCTTTTAGGTTAATCTTCCTCAACTGCTAATCTTTTTTTTAATTTTCTTGCTCTCTAATTTTAATGTTATAAGATCTTCTTTAGGTAAGGGCGATTAATGACGAATAATCCGTCCTATATTTAAATAGGAAAGGGAACCGGTAAATATTATACTATAAAAATTAATATTATTTTTGTGTCCAATTAGGCGAAAAGGCATCGCGACCGAGTTAGTTAGGACCATGGAGGAGTGGTGCAAAGGTTGGGGTGCCCGATTCGTCTACATTGCGACGGACAGGTCTAACCGGGCCTCGCTAAACCTGTTCACCATCAAATGTGGCTACTCCGAATTCCGGCATCCGACTATCCTTATCCGGCCGGTGCATCCCCACCGTATCCCTGTCGGTCCCGGCACGACGCTTGTCCGTCTCCCGCCGAGTCTAGCAGAGTCCGTTTACCGCCGGACATTTTCCGGGTCCGAATTCTTCCCAATGGACATTGACTCCGTGCTGTCCAACAAGCTCAATGTGGGCACCTTTCTGGCCCTACCGACCACATATCGGCCATGGTGGGACCCCACGGACTGTGGGTCTCTCCCCCAAGCTATGCTGTCCTTAGCTTGTGGAATACTAAAGAGCTCTATAAGTTGCAGGTTAATTCCCACATATTAATTAATTAATCTATGATTATGTGTGAATTCCAATTGATGCAGACTGGATTTATTTTTATTTCAAGCTTAAGAGCATGAGAGTTGACTTAATTTTTGGGGGTTTTGGTGGGTAGCGTTGACAATTATAATTTTTTTAATTAGTTAGTATGAATGTGTTTAACTCTAAATGGCAGGTGAAAGGAGTATCAAGGCTTAAAAGGGCGTGCTGCCATGGGACCCGATTCCTCGACACGTGGCTTCCGTGCATTGGCCTACCTTCAATCCCGAACTGGTTCAAGCCCTTTGGGGTGTACTTCATGTATGGACTACACATGCGAGGGAAGTCCGGGAGGCAGCTCATGAGGGGGCTCTGCAACTTCGCCCATAACCTGGCCGTCGACGGGGGGCGTCCGCCGTCGTGGCTGAGCTCGGCCGGACCGACCCGGTGGTCGAGGCTGTGCCGCATTGGGGGCGGTTCTCTCTGGAGGAGGATGTATGGTGCATGAAGTGGCTGGGCCATGAGGGTGATGTGCCGCCTTTCCTGTCGGAACCCATCAACTCCACACTATTTGTAGATCCCAGGGAGTTCTAATCCCGTCCCGGCTTCATCACCGGCAGCTGGAATCCTCCGAGCACCGCCGTCGTCTCTGCTGACGGCCACCGGAGAGCATGGCTGCTGGCATGGTCTCTCTGAGCCATTCAACTTCAAACCAAAAAATGTAAATTACGATGCCTTAGTTTCAACTTGGGTATAGTTTGATAATTTCATCGATGCCAATGAATCTTATTTTAAGAATAGAATTCTTCTAAGTCTTGACTACACTATCATACATCACGGAAACAGTAAATAAGAAGATAGTTTTGAACATTTTATTTGTTAGCAATCTATACATCACATATCATTCATATTATGCTTATCCACTATATAAAACATGTCCTATTGATTTGTGCTTACATATATTTTTCCATTGACTCAGAATAAAATCGAAATCGTGGAGCCAAAAATTCGCTGAGACTAGGTTTACATTGTAATTTCCAAACTATCTCAAACAGTCGACAGAAAAAGTACCACCTTAAAATTATAGATCTTGTAACAAAATTACCACCTTAAAAACATTACAACCTTGCCCACATCTACCTTAACATGTACATCTTACATGAAAAATAATAACTATGAAAAAACAAGATCAATCTTTCAATTAATTAGTGAAAAAAAATGAAAAGTCTTATTACATATTTTTTATATTGGAAGAAGCTTCAATCACCCTTTTCTCACCCCAAAAACCTGAAATCCTAACTTCAATCATACCCTTTGCACAACTTCACCACTAACCTCACAGTTCACATCCCCACAAAACCTCAACCAAATCATACAAAGGAAGGAGAGATGGGCATGTCAAGAAGCTTCAATCACCCTTTTCTCACCCCTTAAACCTGAAATCCTAACTTCAATCGTACCCTTTGCACAACTTCACCACTAACCTCACAGTTCACATCCTCACAAAACCTCAACCAAATCATGCCTAAGAAGAAGAGATGGGCATGTCAAGAAGCTCACTCCACCGCTCCACCACCTCGCCTAGACCTGCCAAAGAGCTTGGAAGGTGGAGATGGGGAGCACTCCAATGGCAGTGTTGGCAGCTCCATCTCCCCTTTCATAATCCTCACTATATCCCCAGCATCTGGCCTCAACTCTGGCATTTTCTGCAAGCACATTAGAGCAAGGTTGATGCACAAGCTAGCTTCATCTCTATCGAACTCGCCCTTCAACCTCTCGTCAACCAGCTCAAGAACATTGCCCCTCTGAGCTAAGGTCCTACACCAACTTACCAAGTTGGCCTGCTCAAGCTTCATGGGGGAGGCAAGAACATGGAGAGGTCTCCTCCCGGAGACGATGACAAGGATCAACACCCCAAAACTGTAGATGTCTGCCTTCTCCATGAGATACCCACAACCTCCATACTCCGGAGCTACATAGCAAATGGTGCCCCTCATGCTCGTGGTGCTGCTCAGCTCCCTGCTGAACAGGTCCTCTTCACTCTTCACCGACGTCTTCTTCTTCTTCTTCCTCTTCCACACTCTTTTGAAGCTCGGCGAGTCTGCCGCTGCTGCTGCGTACAGAGCATTGTCGTGCCTAGTGCTCGCCCCTTCCTCTCTTCGGATGATCTGAACTTTCGTACCCAGATCGAAATGCATAGTCTTCAATCTCCTCTTCCACCTCCGACCTTCTGATTTCGATGTTTTCAGTTTTCTGTCGGCTCTTTTGCTGCTCATCTCGGCGAAGTACTCCTCTTTCCACCACTCCTTCATCTTCTTATTGCTCTTGAGCTTGTTCAGGGCTCTCTTCGATTCTTTCTTCTTCGCCGCCGAGCTCGTTTCGCCCAGTATCTGGGCAGCTCCATTCAGAGCTTCCGAAGCATCCATGGCGTTCCCGGAATCATCATGCTGCTTTGCAGGAATCGAATCGAGCTTGAGCTCGTCTTCCTCCTCCCAATCTGGGTTGCTCGCCGGGCAGATTTGGCTCCCAATCCACTCCATGACATAGTCTCTGCTACTCAGCTCCCCGCTCGCGTCCTGCCTCCACCACCAATCCTTACCCCACTTCTTCGAGCTGCTCATTTGATCATCAACAGGCGAAGAAGCTACTCGATGGCTACGCTCCGACCCGACGTCACCATCATCATCGTCTCGAACCTCCTTCCCCTTCTCACAACCGTAGGCTTGGCTATCAAAGTTACGATCTTTGGACGAAGAAGAAGGGAGGGTTTGGTGGAGAGGGAGGGCGGCGAGGTTGCCGGAAAGCTCCTGGCTTTTCCATAGCTCTTGGCTGTAGAAGTCGATGCCGAGCTCGCCCTCCGTCTTCAACCTCGAGAGCCCGAAGTCGGAGATCTTCGCCCGGTAGTCCTTCCCGAGCAGCACATTGCTGGGCTTGATGTCGCCATGGACGATCGGCGGATCGCTCTCCGAGTGCAAGAACTTGAGCCCCCTCGCCACATCCAATACGATCTCGAACCGGTGCGGCCACCGCAGGGCTGGTCGCCCCCCGCCTCCGTCTTCTTCTCCGAACAGCGCCTCTTGCAGACTCCGGTTGGGCATGTACTCGTACACCAAGAACAGCCGCTCCTTCTCGGCGGCGTAGCCGAGCAGGGAGACGACGAACGGCGACCGGATGCCGCCGAGGACCTGTGTCTCGTTCCGGAACTCGCGGTCCGGGTCGGTCGGGGAGGAGCCGAGGCGCTTGACGGCGACGGTCTTGCCGTCGGCGAGCACGCCGCGGTACACGCTGCCGGAGCCGCCCTTGCCGACGAAGTTGCCGGCGGCGAAGCCGCGGGTGGCCGACCTGAGCTCCTTGTAGGTGAACCTGTGGAGCTCCGACGGAGGCGGCGACGCTTCAAAAGGAAGAGTTCGAGAGCGGTGGAACAAAGAGTAGTACAGATAGAGGAGCAAGAACAACACAGCTAGAAAAAGAAGCAAGGTTGCAGATATGGTGAGGGAGAGGAAGAAGACCCTCATCCTCAAAGACCCCATAGTTCCTGGGTTCTCTGTGGAAGGGAAGCTCCTAGCTGCCATTGTAGCTTACCTTGCACTACTTAGCTAACACTATAGCTGGCTACTAACATGGCTATGGTGGGCAAAGAAAGAAGTTGTTTTTGCTTTCTGGGTTGCTCTGGTTTTGCTTGATTTGATGGGATCATGGGAGGATCAAAGCAATAGAAGGAAGCAAACAATGTGGTCTAAGCACTATAGTGGGGGAAGAACATTTTTTTGCTTTGTTTGTTTATTAGGTGGAGTGAGGGGTTGATAGAGTGGTGGAGAACAGAGGAGATTGCTTTGCTGTTTACAAAATCCTTTCTAAGTGGAGGGTCCCAAGGAAGCATGGAAGAGGGAGGGAGAAGGGAAATGCTTTTGACTAAGGGGAAAGCAAAAGCTGTGAGCGGAACAAAAGGAAGAGGCTAAAGCCCAATAAAAGTATAATGGGGGTTTTTGCTTCTTAGAAAGTGAACATACATCACTGCGAAGGTAGATATAATCCAGAATTTGCAGTGGAATGGAGTTATGGAAAGGCAATGGTGCCTAATCTGCTAAGAGTGTCCACTGCAAGTAGTATTACTTTGGTGTATATGAAATTTTTTTGAAGACGTAAGAGAACAGACAAATGGATACAGATGTGGTTGAGGGGTCACCGGTTGACAGACAGATTCACCAACGGAGATTGACTTCGTTTGCCAAATGCTGGAAAGCTGGTGAACTGTTTTTCATATGTCATTAGAAAACTGATGAAGACTTGTGTGATTTTGAGGCCTAATTTGGCAGGGAGCATGGAGCAGGAACATGGTGGCATGTGTTCTACCCCATGGCTTCCAGCTAATTTTTTTATTTAGCGGGTAGAATTGAACACTGCATCTTGCACATTCCTCACTGAGCAGTAATTCCTTGGGAAAAATCAAGCCTGAAATAACAATACAAACATGCCACGTGACTTGGGGGGCAAAAACTGATTTTTTCCTTTCGTTTGTCCCACCCACTCACCCAGGAACTGGATAGCTGCATTATGGGTGATTTTATAATAATACCACATCTAATACTAAGATTTACCATTTTATGCAGACCCCAGAATTAAAACAAAAACACAGGTAAG
The DNA here is from genome assembly GCA_033002965.1 of Piper betle. Classification (NCBI taxonomy): domain Eukaryota; kingdom Viridiplantae; phylum Streptophyta; class Magnoliopsida; order Piperales; family Piperaceae; genus Piper; species Piper betle. The sequence goes on along the minus strand of JAURVB010003162.1, from coordinate 40,657 downwards.
TTTTGTTCAAATGGACTGTAATCCAGCCAGCTTTTCATCATCACTCTCAACCCTCTTTCAACAATGCTTTAATGATCAACTGTTGAAGATAAAAAGATGTTGATCCTAAAGTTTTTTGTCATATGGAGCACAGTGGCAATGGGATGTTTGATTGAAAATATGCATTTCTTGCCAGGAACAGTGCAACCTTGAACAATCAAGCCTCGTGGAGCCCAGAAACTAGAAGTAAAATGATCACCTTCAATGATTATATTTTAGATTCGGCATGGTTATAAATTATTCGGTCAATCTGTGTCTCGTGATGCTCGAAAGCCACGCAGGTCGTCAGTTTTTGTTTTTCCAAGGGCCCCCTAAGAAGAAAAACCATGCTCAAAAAAAAACTGACCTCCTTAGATTGTAGGGGACTGGTCCAAAGTCATCAGCTTAAGAGTTCTTGACCTCCCTAGATTGTAGGGGTGTGGTCCAAAGTCATCAGCTTACGAGTTCCTGCAAATAGTTCTTGCTGATTTAACTAACTATTTCTGCCTCAGAAAGCTTACGCTTATAAACTGATTCTCTCAGTGGATAGTTACTCCTTTAAGTGGTTAGATGGTGTCTTCTACCTCTGTAAGATTCTTAACCATCTCACATTGAAAGCCATATATGATGAAATGGAAACAAAAATGTAACAATAACATGTGAAATGTGATTCATTTCTATGATAGAACACAGACAAACACCAACCAGTCCACAACCAGTGATCAATCTATGAAGATATAGATAGATAAAAGAATCAAACTGCTGCTGTAAAACTCAAGCTAGCTCCTACGGATCTACTGCTCCACTTTCCTTCACCAGAGCAACAACATCACCACCAAAAGCAGCAGAGACCCAACGGCTCCGCTCTTCCCAACGGTGGCGCCGCTAGTCGGAGCAACCGCAGGGCCGTCGAACGCCACGGGAGCCGGCGCAGGGGCGGCATTGAAGAAAGCTCTCTGCCCAGAGGAAGAAAGCACCACGACAATCAACTTCTCCCCTTCTCACAGCTCTCCTTCACCCCACTGATGAAATAGAATGGCCCGGACTTGCCCAGCTTCACCTTCGCCTCACCCCCGCCATGGTCAGCGATGGGGTCAGAGCTGTTGCAGATCAGGTACGCCTCCCTCGTCACTTCCACCACCGAATCCTTCTTCCCATCAAACTCCCACACTACCCAAAACAAACACAACACCCATATTCACAAACACGTCGAAAAATCGAATCAAAAAGCAAAAACCCAAGTAAAAAACAGAAAAAAGCTTATCACACCAAGGTGATCTCCAATGAGGAAACGATTGGACTCTACCCACTTGTTGAGAGAGTCGGCTTCAGAAGAAGGGACCTTCCAAGCACTGGCCGTTCCGCCTACCAAGTAGTCTTTAGCTTGGGCAAGAGTGAGCAGCGTGGCAACGAGGAGGGAGCACGAGAGTGAGCTTGGGGAGGCCATTGATGGTGGAAGTGGGAGGAATGGAATGGCCGACGAGTCTGTTGGGTGGGAAGAAGATGAGGTAAACGATATTTAAAATGGAGGGAAACGGGAAGTAGCCGTTGGGGGTGAATTTTCACGAGTATTTAGAGCTGCCCATTGAGCCACTTGTCCACAAGCAATTGGTAGCTGATGTTCGAATCGAGCCACGTGGAGCACATTCTACTTATTTAGCTTGGAGTCAAGCTAAATACTTCTTTATCCATAATTCATCAAGCTATCAATTTTGAACCAAATCTTTCTCCAAAAAGCCCTAGCGTACTAAATCACGCTACATATTGACGAACGTAAAATCAATTTTTTAAGCAGTTGAAAAAGGGTTGGAGAATTATGGCATCGGCCCTCCCCACCATCGGAGCAGAAGCTTTTAGAGCGATGGCGACGGCAACAATGTCTACGTCTTCTTGTTTTATTCCCGTGTCCGAAAAGTTGATTGCTACACCTTCGACGCGTCAACATCATCACCATCCCCTTTTGTGGTGGTGTCTGCTGTCTTCGAAGGTATTTTTACTGCCATGTGTCAACTTGAAAAACACCAAATAGCAACCACATAGCAGGAATATGTCTCAAGTTTCATCCTAGGTTAAAGATGCACATGTTCGATAGATGTTCGAGATAAAAACATACAATTGCGCTATCATCTAAGGCTCCCAGGGGTAAACCAAGTTAGATAGCTAGGATAGATGGAAGTTAGAGACTTGAAAACAAGACCATTTACTCAAAGAACGTCCATAGAAGTGCACCGTTACTAAGATTATAAATGAAGCTCCCTGATGAAGTTATCAACAATGAACAGAAAGCAAGCCTACTCCACCTTCACAACTTACCTATTCAGAAAATTCACACAAACAAGGTTAAAGATCTTAGCATGTACGGCCAATGTCTCCATTCCAAAATCAGCCACAATCTCTCAAAGGATCTAGAAATGTCGCCCTGCCATGATTGCGAGCAAAAGAGCCTGCAATGGAAGAAAAATGAAAGTGAAGCTCCAATGCAAATTTCACGAATCACATGTCACAAGCAAAGCCTTCAATACAAAGTAAAATGCAAAATTTATCCACCTAGATTTTACACTTTAGAAGGGATGCCACTCTCGTAATCAATAAAGCCGGTCTTCTTTAACACAGCAGATAAACATGTTCTTCCAAAAAATACAAAACAAAAGCAGCTAACCACAAATGGCAAAAGGCAGCCGCTTTCAAAATCACGCTGAGTGTTACAAGACTCGGTGGTGGTCTTAAGAACACGACCAGGCCCCTGAATTAGCCAAAAAATACCGATTCAAGTACTGATCCCTTGGGGTAACTTCAACATAGATACCATTGTTTTCCAAAAACAAAATAAACGATGCAACTATACAACAAAGACATTTGCCAGAGATGAGATTGACTGCACAGAAAGTGAGCAGAGTTAAGGAAATAAGAAGTGCTGCTACCTTTGATCCAACTAGACAACCACAATTAGGAGGGTAAAGCCTAGATAGCCATTAGAATTGTTATAGGCAGAAGGCCAAGAGGGAAACCAACAGTCATTAGAAGAAGGATGGAACATTATAAATTTCATCACAAGGTATATATTCACGTTTTTATGCCAAAATCATATTTGATATTTCTCCCACACACCCAAATTGCACAAGGTTATAATGCCATATAAGCTAAACCTCTTCGGCCAAACTAGGTGAAGAACTTTAAAGTTCCCAGGACTAGAAATCACAAAATTTCTAGAGTCCACAAGCCAAATTCTAACAGGTCTACAAAAACCTATACAGAACTAATTGAAAAGGTCAATTTCAAGTTCTATAACACCAAACTAAGTTACAAAATATAAATACAAACTAACGCAACATCACATTCCAAGAAGCAATCTAATCTGCAATACCCTTAGCTTAGAAAAAAAATATTGCCTATAAACTAGTATAGAAATTTTAAAAAGGAATACCTAGATAAACCGAACAAATGAACACCAGAGCAACCTTCACAACGACAACTCCAAGGTCGGTACAGAATGCAATAATAGAAAACAACATTGACGCCATGCATGTTACTCATTATTTCTCTGCATTTGATATTCAAAGATTATTTGACAGATAAATGTCAGATTAATTTTAAAACACATTAGATGCAGACATATCTGTGCTTCACAACTCGAAATTCACTAGGTCGGTTTACATGTGCTTATTCAAAACCAAGAGGTTTCAACGAAATAGGAACACAATCCAAATAAAGTTACACAATTATGAGTTATGTATCCAAGCAAATGCAACATCTCATACCAATAAGCACGTTAATTTGCAATGTCACTAATTCTCCAAGCAAAAATACTTCGAAGACTCAACCATGACTGCTTGTACCAAATTTCGATGAGGAAACCCTAAGTTTATTACAGAACAAATAAAAAACAAATATAACCTAATCAAAGAAACCAATTTTCAGCACCGAGAAAGACGAAAAACCTTACCAAACTCATTGCTGCTGCGGCTGCTGGTTCGGGGGCTGCTGCGCGTTGGGCGGCGGCGGCGGCATCCCAGGCCTCGGAGGCCCGAACACCGGAATGGCCCCACCAGGTGGTGGCGGTGGCATCCCCGGCCTCGGCGGCGGCGCAACCATCCCCGGCCTCTGGGGCGGCGGCGGACCGCGCATCATCTGCGGCGGCGGCACCATCGGCCTCTGCCCGAACTGCGGCGGCGGCGGCATCGAGAACGGCCCGGGCGGCAGCGGCCTCGCCGCGGGGAACTGCCCCTGCCCGGGCGGGGGCGGCGGGCCCCGCCCGATCGGCGCCGGGAAACTCGGCGGCATATGCCCCGGAGGCGGCGGGCGCACCATCGGGTACGACACCGGCGGCGCCGAGAGCTGCGGCCGCGCGATCTGCGGCTGCATCATCCCGGGTGCGGGCCCGCCCAGCCCCCTCACCGGCCCGCCGAGGCCCGGCTGGGGCTGGACCATCTGAGCCGACGGGATCCCGCGTCCGGCGGCGCGGCCCAGGCCGGGGCCGGCGGCAGCGGCGGCGGAGGTGGCCTTGGCACGGGAGTCGTCGGGGGGAGGGGGGCCCTCGACGGTCATGGAGACGACCTCCTCGCCGCGGAGGAGGACGAGGCCGAGGGTGCGGCGGTCGTCGCGGTCGGAGGGGACCTTTGACTTCTTGGAGGGCGGGAGGCGTCGGAACTCCTCGCAGTCGCCGAGGACGAGGTTCATGTGGCGGTCGAAGGCCATGAACTTGCCGACGAGCTGGCGGCCGTCCTGTATGGTGACCCGCATCCTGTAGTTGATGTACTGCAGCATCTTCGAGCTCTTCGACATCGACATCTTTCTTCCTTCCTTCTTCTTCTTCTTGGGAAGAGGAAGAGGAAGAGGAAGAGGAAGAGGGCTGGGCGCTGCGCTAGGGTTTTGTTTCGGAGGAGGGTTTTGCATCGTTTTTATTTTTATTTTTCTTCTTGCGATTTGTTGTTTTAGGCCCAGGCCCAGGCCCAGGCAGTAAAACCCCAGGGGCCGAGAATCTGTCTACCTTGCCACTATTTGTTTATGTGCATCCCTCGTGGTATGGAAGGGGGCCCAAGGGGCTTCTTTATTTATTTAAAATATTTGATGAAGGCAGGAAATATACACTACACAATAATATGTGCTTTATGGGAACCAAATGTAAAATTTTGACTAATTTTCCATGTGGATGTGGCAATTGCAACAACAAAAAAGAGATACCATGCTCACCAATCATGCTAACCTTTGTATTTTTTCTATAAATAAATAAATAAATACAAGCAATCAGAGCTTGCACGAAATAAATGTAAAATGTAGAGGCTAACATTTTCTTTGTGTTTCGATATCTTGAAATTTAGTTAAATAAAAATTATTTTCAATAAAAATAAGTCCATATAAATATTTTACTAAGTAATATTTTTTATAAAAAATAAAAAAAATTAGAGGAAAATTTGGAAGACACATGCACACACACGTGCATGTAAAAATAGTTCATTTCATCTTATTTTTTAACTATCCAAAAATTTAAAAGAAATTTTTAAAATTTTTATGTTACCTCACTTCTATTTCATGTGAATTGTTTTACCCATTTACCTTATTTTTTCACACATTCATTTCAGTTAAAATACGGATATTGAGATGGATGTGTGAAAAGCTTCTAGAATTCTATACACACACAATTAATGATGTTATTAATTGATGAGTTATAATGGTTTGGGCAATCAAAATGTTCTTTAGATATTCTTGTTAAAAGATCTACATATTATTTTGTTGACTGTGTATTAAAGAGGACATGGTAAACATAAAATAAAAGAGAGACAAATAATAAAAGATTATAGGAAAATTAAAACTAAGTGGTGATATGGTCAACGACAATGAGTCCATAACCCCGACCTCGATTCTTGACGTCGATGATGGTGACATTATTTTCATGTCAACCAACCAAGACCCTTAGCCCTGATATACACAAGAATTCATCAATGCCATCTCATCCCCTGCTTTCTGAACCTTCACTCTTCAATTCAATACAAATGGATAAAATACAACCTTCTGAGGCATGCTTGAAAAAATTCCAAACCTAATCCAATTGTTTTTAATTTCCTACTAAACTTTTACATTCGTGTATTTATTCATATCCTATAGTTTGTACGAGTTTGGTCTTTTGCACTTTCTAACGGGTCCTCTCAAAATCTTCTCAAGCTTAGGATCATTTGAAAACCCTCTACCTTTCATTTCATGGTAGAACTCTCTGGCCTTGTTTAGCCATCCACATCTGGCCAACCCTTCAACCAACAAAGAGTAATGCTCCACTCCAGGAACCAATTCATATTTCCCCATCTCAGGCCAAATCCTCAAGACATCCCCAGGAAGGCCCCTCTTGAAAAAACTGTCAAACAGCAATAGGAAAGTGCTGTTATTTGGTCCACATCCAACTTCTCTCATTTGGTTGATCAATTTCAAGCTCCCACTCAAGTTCTCCACCTTGATGATCTCATGGAAGGTGCTCAAGGGTGGCTGGACCTCCCTCTGTATCATTTTATTCAGTAAATTGTGTGCCTCTTTCAACTTTTTCGCCTCACATAAGGCGTATATGACATAATTGTATGCATCTGCATTTGGGCGTATATCCTTCCCCACCATCTCCTCCAACAACTTCTCTGCCTCCTGCACCTTGTTTGCCATACACAGAGGTTGAATGATGTTGTTGTAACTATCCTCATTGGGTTGTAGGCCTTCTTCCACAATTTTTTTTAACATATTATAGGCCTCCTTCAAGCAGTTTTCCTTTGTTAAAACATAAATGAGGGAGTTATAAACTACAAGACCAGGTACCCATCCTCTTTTCCTCATTTCATCATAAAGCCTCAATGAGTCGAAGAGATTCCCAACCCTGGAAAAGCAGCAAATCATCAAGGTGTAAGAAGTGCCATCCGGGTGAATGCAGCAATTCGACATTTCTCTCCAGATTCTCTTTGCCTCGGTGACATCAACAAGAACATTACACCACCCATTCAAAATTATGTTGAAGCTGGCCGCTTCCAAGGGATAAAGCTTTCTATTCAGAAACATTAGCTCCTCAGCCTCCTCAATGTTGTTATGCTTGCAAAGAGAAGACAAGAGTGCATAGAACGCTGAAGAATCCGTGGTCACCTTAAACTTATCCATGATATGGAAGGTCTTAACAGCCTTTTCTGCTTCATCTACAGCTGCATACCTTCAGGGAACCAGACAAACACCCACAAAATCAGACTACTATCATAATTCAAGCACGTCATACACTTTCTAGCACACAACGACCTAATCAGAAACACGACTAAGGTTGGGTTTACGAAGAGAAACATAAGAAAATCTCGTGCATCATGCCATGCAACGTATCGAACACCACATCAAAATGCAGTCACACATGATTCTTTTCTTTACCATTCCAAATATGAAAAATCACAAATTTTGCTAATACATATATGTTTTAAACTTTGAGTTTCATTCAGACATAACAACAAACAGATAAAAGGTGGCATTTTAACAGGTAGGAACGCATCAAATAACCTCCTTATCAAGGTGAGCAAAGCAGAACGGGTATCCATGCCCAACCGATGCATCTCCCTGACCAACTTCCAAGCCATTCCAAACTTCTTGTGCCTGCCCAACACCCACACCATTAAATCCCAACTCCTCCCTGACCCAACCCCGCACTCCACCCCCCACCGGAAACCCAAGAACGCCGCTTTCCACTCCCCCGAAGCTCCCATATCCCCGCGCATACCAACCCTTCCTCCTCGACACGGAAGCCGGACGCTCGAAGCGACGACACCGCATCGTCAAGCGAGGAAAGGTCCTTGCTTTGGCGAACCAGTCGCAGAAACCGACGAAGTAGGAGCTGCTGCTGCTGGTCCGTAACTGAGACGGTGGGTTGGAAGTCGTCGGCGTCGGAGTCGCCGGTGGGGAGTGATGATCCTCCAATTGGCGGCAAGGATTGCAGGTTTGGAATGCGAATGGGCGGCGGTGCAGAGGAGGAGGGAAGGGTGGATAGGTTGAAGAAGGGAGAGAGGAGAGGGGCGGTTTGTCGGAAGTTGGCGGAGAAGAAGGCGAAGAAGCGAGCCATCAATGGACGGCCGCCATTGAAGTGCAAAGAGGAGAGCTTCTACTCTTCTCTTCTCTACCGTGATACGTTAACACGGGGACGACCCAATAATAATAAATTTTTTTATAATAACATAACTTTTTGAAAATAAAAATAAAACTAAAAACAATTAAAAAATAAAAGCTAAATTTATGAAATATACAACCAAGATTAAGATGATCACCTATTATATATGCCTGTATTAGGGATGCTCTCGTTAAAATCGAGTTTTGCTCAACTCAAACCGTGTTCATTTAATTTCGAGTTTGAGTCGAATCAATAAATTAGAATTGACTTAGAGTTCAAACTTGTAAAACCCGTGACTCGAGCCAGAGTTTTACGGGAGTGAACCAGTCGGTTCAACTGTCGGTTCGAGTCGAGTCAGCTTCATGGACCGCGAGCTGAGTTGAGGCCAGCTGTGAGTTATGAGCGATGAGAGTCATGTATGCTCAAGTATACGATGATAACGCCTAAAAGATGATGAAAAATGGGTTATCAAGTATGTGGAGGTATGCAGTATTGATTGTTATTTTTATTTGATCGTAGAATATTTTTAGGGCCGAATGACGAATTAGGACGCGATATAGGCGAGTTTGGGTGGGTTATTAGTTATAGAGCATATCATTTGGATGTTGCTGTGTTGTTTGATTTTATGGGATTTTTCCCAATTTTTTTGGATTTTTTTAGGATTTATTAGGAGATAGTTATTATTATTGACTCGAGTCGGAGTCGAGTCAAGTTTAATTTACAAAAATGCCATCGCACGCTACTTCTTCTTCCTCCCGACCATTCTCACCCAAACCCTCGCCGCCCCTCATTCTCGTTGCTGCCGCCGCCGCCGACGCCGTGCTGCCGCCGATCGACGCCGCCCTGCCCCGCCTTGCCGTCACCGTGCCACCCCAAACAGCCCCGGCCGCCACCACCTCGCCACGACGCCAGAATCAGCCCGCGAACCGCGACGCTCCGCCCGTCGATTCGCCGCCGTCCGGGCCGCGCCGCCGCCGCCGTGACCCCGAGGACCACCCCCTTGACCTTCCCGACGTTTCCCCCATCATCCCGACCGCCGTCGAGGCCGGCCGGAGCCCCGATCGGAGCACACCGCCGCCGCCGCCCATTTTCGACGCCGCCGTCGACGGCCATCGCCGCCTCGGCTACCCTGTTTGACACCACCATTGGACCGAGCTCGTCGAGCTGGTGCCGATAGACCCCCTGATTGCCCCGTCCCGAATCATCGCCGGAAAACCGTCGGAATCCGCCGGAAAACCGCCGACACTCGCCGGAAAACCGCCGGAACCGCCGGAAAATTGGATTCGTGGGAAATTCGCCGGATCATCCGCCGAACGCACCCAGTCCAATCTGATCGGACTTCGGACGCCGCTAGGTGCCGAATTCGAGTTTCGAGCCGCGAAACGGAAACCCTAGCCGTCGCCGATTTTCGACGACGCGAGGTATAATTTATTTTAACTTAATTAATTGAAAGTATTGATTATTAGAATTTGCATGCTATGATTGATGAATTGTGCATTGTAATTACTTATATAAATGTGGATTTGATTTAGAATAAAATATGAAATTTGTGGAATTGTGTGGTGTTAAAAATAGAAGTTATGAAACTAATTAGGGTTATTAGGTAATGATCATGATCTAATGCAAACTAACCTAAGTAGACTTGCTAGAATTGATATAGGTTGATGTGTGTTGATTGATGCGTGATTGTGTTGATTGTGTGTGCATGCTATAGGATGTGTGATTCATCATGCGGGCGTTAGTTTTTAGCTTGATTGTGTAGGTACGGTGTAGGAGCTCGCCGCCTAGGCGCGTGGACCCGTTTGGAGCTTCTACCAGGTCCGTTTAGGACTCGTTCTCTGTTTTACGCTACTCTATTGTATATTTGATTTATCATGTGCAGGACGAGTTAAGTGGCGTTTTATCGGATCCCACTTAACTCGGGCCATTTAGCCAACAGTTTTATTTCGGATTAATAACCCTCGAGGATGAGATCCCTCGAGTTTGTTTTCGAACTTCAGATCCAGCTCACGATGCCTTCGGGCCTATTGTATAAATCCCAACCCAGGCCTATATATATATAGTTTTCGTGTTTTCGGTGAGAGATGGAATGAGGGTTACTTGCGGCCACGTCTTCAGATAGGGCGTGTGCCCGGAAGAGCGGGCTCTGGAGCTGGGGAGAACCCACTTCGTTCCCGAAGGATCCGGACAACTCCACCTTTGAGTTCCTCAAACCCGGAGAAGTGTGGAGGTTTACGGGTACTGCAATGCAGCGCATGTCTAGACTTGTGGTTCAAAGGGTACTGAAGGCGACTGCCTGAGAGTGCTCGGCCTTTGTGCTCAAGGCCAGGAGTAATATGGAAGGTGCAGAGGGCGGTAAGGAATGAAATTTGATGCGAGAAGCGATAGAGAAATGGCCAAGGTATGAGAATGAGAAAGATAGGGGACGCTGTCGACCCGAGGGCGACGGCCCGACGGCGACGGCTCCCGTATGTGCCCTGATGAGAGTTCTTGAGGAAGTATATGGTTTTGATTCAACAGGAGAGTTTGCTCTCCTGTGCCAGATTGATATTAGTTATTTTCCGGGCCGGTAACACTCGTTACTGACGGTTTTTCTATATATATGTAGGTGAGGAATGCGAGCGATGAAAGCTGTCGGGACTGCGGAGGAGCAGCACGGAACCGCGCACACATGTACCTGCCGCGTGTAATGTATAATGATGGTTGTTTAATGCTGTGTGGATGATTATTACAATGTTTTTGTCTTGAATGAATTACTTGTTATGAAACGAACTGATAAATATGACTGAGTAGGGAGCCTTGGAGTTCAGACTCGGCTCGGGTAAAAACGAATGAGATAATGATTTAATGTCATGGTAGATTGTTATGTGTTATCGTATTTTCATAAAATATTATATATTTTCTTTTGGTTTCTCATTTATTATTTTGTCTTGTTTTTGCTTGTACATCACAGCATGCATGTAGGACCGCGTTAGAACCCAATCGTTCTCATTCATGCATTTCATATTTGCATCTTCATCTTGAGACGCCGAGAGTAGATCCTGGTCGGCTTAACCGAATCTAGTAGATTAACGAACGGTTCGGTCGCCGGTGACATTTCCGGGTCGGTTCACGCGTGAGCCGAAACGGGGTATTACAAAACTAATATTTTCTTTAGGATAACTCTTATTAAAATTTAATTTATAATTAAAATATCTCAGTATTAACATAATTATATATAAAAGAGAATTTAATTATGTATAATTTTATTTAAAATTATTATCTTATAATGCTATTTTATAATTTAATTAAAATTGTATAAAAAATTTAAAATAAATATAATAAAAAAATTATATTTTTTATATAAAATATTAAATTTTGAGTTGAACCGAGTTTGATAAATGCATGCCCAGCTCATTTAATATCGAGTCTAAGTTTTAAATCAAGTTTTTTTAAAACTAGTACTTAACAAAATCTAAGTTTAATCAAATTTTAAACCGCCCTACCCCAACCCAATCTGTCATATTGGTATAATTTCTTTTGGCACAGTGATACATGATTCGTTTCCCAGCGAGGGAGAAGACGGTAGCAAAATCCTTGATTCCATTATCGGCTTATAATAAAATTAATTAAAACTCTTATTATTAATTAAATATGTTATTTTATCTCTTTTTTTAAAAAAAACTATTGTGTTGAGGTGAAAATTCTCAATTTCCTGATAAAAGAGACCAAAATCAATGCGTAGATAAAGCAACTCTTCCCTTACGTGCTTTGAAAAAAAAAACTCTTCCCTTATAAAATTAGATCAAATATCATCGATTCAACGCGTAGATCACAAATCAATGCGCCCTCTCTACCTTCATCCACATACTTGTTAACCATCACATACAGCCTTCTAATGAATCGAAAAGAAGAGGGTTACATCTGCTTTGAGCGAAAAACAGCACTGCACCCAGCTTTTGAAAGGCTCAAGCCTCATCACAGATTCACAGACATGAAAACAACAACATTTATCGATATTAAAGCAGCAACTGTACACGGAAACACGGCACAGGTAGCAGCACTAGCTCTTGCCCATGCAGTGAGATAAGCAGATCAGTTTTCGAATAGATGCATAGGTTCCCGTATTACATGTAAAATGCAGTAAACTATCAAAATGGGGAAGACAGTAGCAAGCTTTTGAAGACTACGACGCAACAAACTTGTACAGCACACTCACCTGATAACTGGGCAAGAATCTATTGTACATGTTATGTATTCTTTAAATGTATGAATGTGATTTTGTTTTTGACAAAAATTAAACAGTGAATGTAAACAATCTACAAATTCAATGTGTTCCTCACCCATTCTGCAACCCAAAATTCTTCCTCCAAACAGCAACTAGTAATAGGTTGTTCTCTGCTCAGAAAGCAGACTTCATAGTCTGACCATGGATTTGAATGGAATAAGTCATCTTCACATCTACTCAGTAAATAACGTAGTCTGCTTCCTTCTTTAACCTTCCTCCCAATCAATATCGTCCTCCTCGCCTTCTGATGCTTCTGCTTGAAGATTCAAATCACTCACTTTATGTAGCTTGTTCGAATTACCTGGTAAAATACACATAATACGGTTATTATTCTAGATTGAAGAATAAAAAAAGGTTGAGTAAAACAGTCAATTTCTGCACTATTTAGATAAGTATGCTCGGAAAACCTATTGTATGAACACCCACTGGATAACAAACAATACAATGCCAGAAAACAAGCGCATCAAATAATTTGCAGTACAAGAGGGAAATTTTCAGATATGGATCATTCATCAAACACTTGACACAAAGACAAAATGAAGGAAAATACACTGAACCATGCCAAAAAACATTTGAGATAGATTAATAGACAAAATAGCTGGATTAAAATTCCAGCCTTCAAGTAACAAGGGAAACAGGTGAAGAAGCGAGTCATAGTAAAGACTAAAGAGATAGGCACAGAAACCATGATGGTCAACATCAATGATCATCCACAGAGACAGTTTTTGTTTTACTCGAATAATAATAGCAATTATAGCAAAATGAACCAGTACAAAGACCTCGGCAGAGTTCGAAGCTAGAATATGTAAAAAGAAGGTAACCTTATCTATATGAATGCATAATCGAGCACATGAAATTACTGTAAGTGAAATACAGGAAGCAAATGTTACCAGTGGGTGTAGCTTCTTCCCACTCAACACCATCCATATCTTCTTCCCGTTTTGATTTGGCTCCAACTTTGCGCTCAGAAGGTTGTTCCACAGCATTTGTGATATTGTTCATTGTTGGTTCTTTTTGGTTCTTCCTGGCAGCTTCATCCTGCTCCTGTTGTCTCTTAATTAGTGCCGCGTAATAGGCTTTCAAGTACTCATCCTGCAAACATATATAAGTTAGGCTTGATCACTAACTAAAATCAATCAAAACATCAACCTTTCAATCACCTGTCTTCTTTTTTCATCATCCTCAATATCACCTTTTGCTTTTTCTTCCTCCAATATCTTCCCCAAGTTGGAGCTGCCCTCTTTCAATTCTTGTTTAGTGTCACCACGCTGTTCTTTAGTTAAAATCATGCCTTGCTTAATCATCCAAGGAGGAAGAACCTTCATAGTGGTTGCTGAGGAATCAAGCTTTGTGTCATCATCCTTTGTTTCCACACCAGAAAGAGCAACCTCAACCTGCCAACATATAAAGTAGGTAATGATAGAAAGAACAATAAGAATATTATGGGCATTCCCTAATACAAATACATGAATGGCGTGATCCTCCCATGCTACTGATGTCCTTGTGATTGAGCTTATAAAGAGAAATTATGTGTAGAGCATCAAGCTAGCTAGCTTAATTTCAGTGCTTAAACCTGAGGCTTTGTGATTAAATTGGATGGGCAGATAATAGAGAGTGACGAGCATTCTCCAAGTAGCTTCCACTGACACAGAGTTTGATGAAGAGATGGATGCAGCAAGCATAAACTTTGGTGAACAAGTAATGCTCTTAACAGTTGACAAACATGCACCTTAGTTTCAAAGTTCATCATTTCCAATATATGATTCTTAATTTGTCTCAGATATTTGAGAAGACAATCTCTGATAGGGTACCTGGGGGAGATTGTGAGGAAGGTATTGCTTAAAATAGCTCAAGTAGATGGACATTTTGGAAGTCATGATTGTACACCAGGAATTTTTTTATAGTTTCTTTTTTGTCTCATTTAATTGTGCGTTTGGACCTATTCATCGTGTAAATTTTCCTTAATCGTCTGCTTTGTGAGGAAAATTATGATTGAGTAAAATCTAATAAGATTGCATATTATGATAAAAGAATATTACATCTTTGCTACCAATTCTGTTTTATACACACACTATATTTTGACTAAGATATCAAGAATGTAATTTATTATTTGTATGAAAATTTTCTCCTAAAGTGTTAGTGTTCATTCCAGTATTTTTATAATTAGCTTCGTATTCTGGTGATAAATTTAACAAGTATACTCTATTTTATAAATTTCACTTATTAATTAATTAATTAAGAGTAATTTGGCACATAACTCTCACTTTTTCGATAATAGTTGAACATAATTCTCTAGTGATTCACCAAATAATTCTCACTTATTTCAATAATAGGTGAATTTAATTCACTTGTAAATTCTCCCCACTCCAGGGAAAATATATTTACACATTCCCTAGAGAATGTAATTCTCTAATCTCAATAAAATCTTCATTGATGAAAATTGAATTGAAAAGTAAGACTACATGAACACTTACATAAAAGAAAACTTTCCTACTATAACTAGACTAGTAAATTGACTTCAGCTAAAACATGAAACTAATATAAGATTCCTACTCAAACAAGAAACTAAAACAGGAAACAAACTCCTACTAAAACTATGACTCAACTAAACTGAAATAAGTAACTAACATTCATCTGACTCAACTAAACTGAAACAAGTAACTAAGACACATCTAATGAAGTCGGTCTCTTGCACTTCCAATTCCTCTTGTAGACTTGATCGAATTTAAGATGATCGATCTTCTTGTGGAACAAATCTTCTATCTCTTCTAGATCAATAGGCTGGTTGTGGGACGAGTCCATGCTAGGAATTACTTCATCATTATCTCTACTTTGTAGGTTTTCAAAGTCCTTTATGCAGTAAATCCCAAGATATTATTAACAAAAAGCTAATCATCTTCAATCAATCATTTTAGAGCACACACTAACCCTCTATCATAATCAAATAGTAGATAAGTAAGAGCAATATTCTACAGTCGTACCCTTGTCTCGCCAAGAAATGGCATTGGTGTCCCACTATATCCTTGGCCTTGGGAAGACTTAGAAGCATCACTGGAACCAGCGTCTCCATTTTCTGCACGAGCAGCAGCAAGAGCCCTTGCTTCCCAAGCTTGCAGACTTCCAAACTCAGGGACAGGAATGTCCTTTAACCTTGCAAGTTGTTCCATCAATGGTTTCAGCTGATCCTATGGCCACCATCATGATCATAGTTAAAACCACCAAACAAAATAGAAATTTCAGGAATATACAATGAACAGATTTCAGAGTATTAGTTGAAAAGGAAATGACTCAGTTAAACTTAGACCAAAAGAATAACTGATATGTTAAAACATACCACCAAATTTCATCATATATAAGTGGAAGAGAAACAAAAAATTACAACTTCAACAACATAAGACCCTTGAAGACTGAGGGCAGTACTGCACTTCATAAAGTATAATTTAAAACCATTTAAACTAACTTCAATTCTTTGAAGCTGATCCTTAAGATGCTCACGCCGGTGTTTTCTGTCATCACCATCACCAACTTCTTTAGCAGCTGTTAGATTGTCACTTTCAATCTCAAGCACGGTCTTGCAATATTCACAATGAAAATCAAAGTCTTCGTCACTACAAAGTCGTGCAGCGTCCAGAGCATCATACCTAAGAATAAAGCCAAAAGCAACTTCTAACAATGAACGCACAAAATATGGAACCAAAAAGCTACTTTAAGTAATACCTTCTTTTACAATTAGGACAAATATATTGTCGATTCGTGTCTCTGTCTTCTAACTGGTCTTTTAATATCTTCTTCATGCGGTGCACCCTATACCTGACCACATCATAAATCTGAAAATTTTCCCATGTTAGAGCTATAAGGGCATTTTAAAAGCATTTTTGTTTCCAAATTGAATGACATGGAACAGATGTATAGTAATTTACCTGAGCATAATCCAAACAACAGTATGAGTGAGTGTGCAATTTGACTTTTTCTTCCCCATCTCTCCCTATTTGCTGGCCGTCGGCAGTAGCAGCAATTGCAGCACTATAATACTTTGCTCCTTTTGCTGTCTGAATGCAAGGAAACGCACCCTCAAACAAAGTAGTAAGTAGAACAAACTCGCTCAAAGTTGAAAAAAAACCTCTGGTTGGTTGTCCAGACTGCTTGCTTTCCTAACAGACAAACTAGAAGACCAAAAGAGTAACCAGATACTTTTATAAATGAAAGGAGGTAACATAACTTATATTGGAAATCTCCACATTATCGGCCAATTTTGGCTTACATCAGAAATGGTCAGACTCATGATAGAAAACGGGAGAGGTAACTTCAAGAAAATAGATAAATATTATACATACAAAAGACCAGTGAAGAAATGCATGCTGTAAACAATAGCTCGCGAGTAAAGCAGACGGATAAGACCCTCTAGCAAACGGGCTCACAAACAAACAAAGATACGGATGAATTCAACCACAGAAAACAGCCCAAAGTTGAATCTTCTATAAAACAATGAACATTTCAGACCTCCTTTCTGCTATCCCTCGCAATGAGCTTCTCCTCTTCAAAAAACGAAGAGTTCGTCGAAGTTGTTTGAAAATAGATAAATATTATGCATACAAAAGACCAGTGAAGAAATGCATGCTGTAAACAATAGCTCGAGTAAAGCAGACACACCCTCTAGCAAACGAACTCACAGACAAACAAAGATACGGAAGAATTCCAAGACAGAAAAAAGCCCAAAAGTTGAGTCGTCTATAAAACAATAAACATTTCAGACCTCTTTTCTGCTATCCCTCGCAACAAGCTTCTCCTCTTCGAAAAACCGAAGAGTTCGTCGAAGTTGTTTAGTGTGCAGCTTTAAGTTCTTTGCCAGATCTTCCTCTCTGACCCATTGGCGTCTGAGACAATTGTAATTCAAAAAGCACTAAGCAACTATTCCAAAAAGCTTTGATGACAAGCAACCCATAGCATGGCAAGGTGACATTCAATCTTGTCATCTATCCATTAAACTATCTTAGTTCACATACCAAGGAGTATCCGCTATACACACCGATTCAAACATTCAAGCTTCAAGCCCTCAACATAAACGAGAAAAAAAACTCTTCTACTCACATAATAGCTAACAATTCCATGCAATAACTGCATAAAATCATTGTCATAGCAAGATTAAAATAAGCATGGTGGTACGGAAAACCGCTCACTTGGTTAGAGCATCAAGAATGACGACCGCCATTCCTCGGTTATCACTGCGGCCAGTCTTCGGCTGATTATCGCCCTTCATATTGATATCATCGTAGAAAGCACGCGCCGCCAATTTCACCAACCTGCACAACATAGAAAAAACAACCAAAACCCTAAATCCCCAATCCAACAAGACAAGCTCAAAACCAGCCAAGCTGGCACTTTCCCACAGCAAATCGAACAAATCAAGCAAACAAAACTTCAACTACAAATTCGCATCGATTCAAGCAGAAATCAGAAAAAAATTTTAAGTAGAAATTACTTGTTGAAAGGTTCTCTACTCATGGCGGCGGAGCAACAAATCGTTTTCCGGTAATGAGAGATTCACAGAACTGGCGACATCTAAAGAGGTGGAATTGGTTGATCGGAATGGAATCGATCCAAATTCGGAAGGTGGCGGCGGCGGCGGCGGCGGCGGCGGCGTGCGCCGTTACGGCCTTGGCGGTGTCCCGGCTTCTAGAATCTAGAATGAAGAGGCGATGGATTTGTTCGCGGCATTGTATGTATGTAGGATGTCATGGGCGGGATTATTAAATATTTTATTGATTGATTTTAATCACGATTGAATGAATCGGAATCCAAATCGGTTTTATAACAAGTCGGAATCGGAATCAGAATCGGAATCGGTCTGAATCGGCCAAGAATCGGTTCAGTTGAATCGGTCTAAATTAATTTAATCGGTCATATATAATAATTTGATAATTTATAATATAAATATATTAAAATTGGGTATTGATGTTATTTTGATATTATTTTGTGTATTATAGTTTCTGATATTTTTAAATATTTTTTAAGATTTTTTTAAAATTATTTAGAATTAATTATTATTTTTGACTCGAGTTAGACTCGAGTCAATTTTTAATTATGAGAATGTCACTCTTTACCCCCACGCCGCCGGCCCGGTCGGCGGCGAGTCTCGCGGCGGCGATGTCGGAGGATGTCGGCAGCCCGGTCGGACGAACAGTCGGCGGCCGCAGCCGGCGCAGGCGGCCGCAGCCGGTAGCGAGTCGGCGGCGATTCGTGCGTCACAGCCCGATTCGGTCCGGCCACACGTCGGCGGCAACGTTGCGAGGTTGGCGGCGAGCGCCGGTCGGCGGCGAGCCCGGAGTCGGGGAGCACGGCGGAGGGCGGAAACGGGGCGGCGGCCGGCGGACGGGCGGCGGCGGCGTGGGGGGATTGATTTTAGGTTTTTAAAATCCAAATTACCATTTTACCCATGCTTAAATAATTTAATAAAAATCATACATAGGGTATTTTAGTAATTTCATAAAAACCGATTCCGATTCCGAGTTAAATCGGTCGGAATCGGCCGAACTCGGCCTATTCCGAGGCTGATTCGGGGCCGACCGAGTCGGCCCCGAAATCGGATCGGCGCAATGCCGATCCGATTTAAATCGGCCGATTCCGCACGGAATCGGCCGATTCGTGCATCATGGATTTTAATTAAAAAAATTAAATAAAGAGATAAGTTATAATAATTTGTTAAAATTTTTATTGCACTTTAATTGGAAAAAATAGGGCTTCTTTTTTATCAAGCAAGTCAGTGTAATTTTGATTAAAATATTAAATTTGGCCCGGTCGAGTTTCATTTGGTATAAATTATAAGCTTTTATTAAATTTTAGTTTGAGTGGAGATTATAGGGTTACAAGTTTGATTCAAATTCGAATTAAATCGAGATTGATTCAAATTCATTGGAACTGAATTCATTAAACCGATGTCTAAGGTGTTCTGAAAGAGTTATGGTTCCATTTTAATCAAGTTTTTTAGATTTTAAATTAGAGTCTAACCCAGACTTGAGTAGAATTTAAGTCTTAATTTTTTGTTTATTTTTTTCTTCAAATTGAATGGAATCAAATGCTTAGTGACATTAAATATTACACATTGAATGAACTATTTATATATACAATTAATTATTATTAAATGCCTCGTGGAGTCTAGTGCAGCCATTGAATTTTTTTCATATATGCAATTATTACATATCAAATATTAGACTTCTATTGCAATGTAATCTTGTTTAAAATTCACAAAATTAAAAAAAAGGTCCGAAGTTTCTGATATTATCAATAAGAGGCATTTTCCTGCACCACAAATGGCAGCGTTAGCCACGGCCGAAATCTCCTCCACTGTTGCAGAAATCGGCCGATTCCGTGCGGAATCGGCCGATTTAAATCGGATCGGCGTCGCGCCGATCCGATTTCGGGGCCGAATCGGGCGGCCCCGAATCGGCCCCGGAATCGGCCGAGTTCGGCCGATTCCGACCGATTTAAATCGGAATCGGAATCGGCCGATTTAAATCGGAATCGGTTTTTTTAGGAAATTACCAAAATACCCTAGGTATGATTTTTATTAAATTATTTAAGCATGGGTAAAATGGTAATTTGGATTTTAAAAACCTAAAATCAAACCCGCTCCCCCGACACCGCCGCCGCTCGTCCGCCCGCCGCCGCCCGGTTTCCGCCTCCGCCGTGCGGCCCCGACTCTGCGCTCGCCGCCGACCGGGCTGCCGACCTCGCCGCCGACCTCGCAACGTCGCCGCCCACCCGTGGCCGGACCGAATCGGGCATGCACGAATCGCCGCCGACTCCGCCGCCGACTCCGGGCCGCCGACGGTTCGTCCGGCCGGGCTGCCGACATCCTCCGACATCGCCGCCGCGAGACTCGCCGCCGACCGGGCCGCCGGCGGCGGCGGGGGTAAAAATCGCACGGTGGCATTCTTGTAATTAAAAGTTGACTCGAGTCTAACTCGAGTCAAAAATAATAATTAATTCGAAATAATTTAAAAAAATCTTAAAAAATATTTAAAAATATCAAAAACTATAATACACAGAATAATATCAAAATAACATCAATACTTAATTTTAATATATTTATATTATAAATTGTCAAATTATTATATATAACTGATTAAATTAATTTGGACCGATTCAACTGAACCGATTCCTGGCCGATTCAGACCGATTCCGATTCCGATTCCGATTCACCGGAAAACCGATTCCGATTCCGATTCCGATTTATGCAACCATGATCTCCTCCCCCACCAGAAGACTTTAGTACGATTAGACACAACTAGTTTACTAATCATGCAAAAAACGACTCCATTAACTTCGACAAGAAATAATGTAAATACGTAGCCTAACATGGGTATAACAAACCCAATTGAAGCTTATTATTAGGCAAGGGCAACCTGTTCGGAATATAGCTATTCTGACTAGTAAAGGAAGCCAGTACAAAAGATGACTTTCCAACGCAAAATGTAGAGCCATTTTTCAAGCAAACAACACTAAACCCATACAAATCTTTTAACAGGGCCACTTGTCCAAAACTTCATATTTCCACATCATCTTATGCCATAACTCTATTATTTCGAATGCTCATCAGCTACTTCTAAGCACAGACAGAAAAATATAGAATTCTGTAACACCAAGTGAGTCAATTTGATACCACCAGCATTTGGAGAACTTAAGTATTACTTGTTGGCCCATGAAAAACTCCAGGCTTTCAGCTGAAAAATGCCCTTCCAGAAATAGTTAATTTCTCAGTCACTCCAGAATATGAACATTATTTAGCAGGCAAACAGCTTGGTAGTGTCTTCCTCCAGTCTTCTTGACATAAGCCGGAAGAATTCCTTCAAATAACATTTTTTTCTTTTTAATTTTTTTTCCTTTTCAAAAAACAGTGAAGTCCATCATAGTCCGTACTCCACACACATCTAAGGATTCACATCAGCATTATTTTCTAAGTGACTTTACACCACATCCTGCAAAAGTCAACATAAAACCATTTTAATTAACTTTTTTCTTTTTACTTTTCAAGAAAAAAGAAGTATGCGACCACCAATAATGAACCTGCATTTCTTAAAGAAAATTTCAAGAAAATTGCTAGAAAGGTCATTCATTAACAGAGCAGAGCAGCTTGTTGACAAAATTTCCTTCATAACAAAGAAGACCTGATAGGTAGCATATAGCATATGCTCATATACTGAATGAAAGTAGCATCTAGGCAAGCAGTTTGAAAGTAAATTGGGAGTAAGCGCAGCACTATGAAAGATCAGCCACCCGAAAGAACACATCCTATTTCTTAAAAGTAATATATACCGAAAAAGCATACCAATCATCCATGTCCTGAAATATAAGGCGTAGAAACAAATTATATTCATTGCGTAATAGGCAATGAAGGATTACCTCATGACCGAAGTATGTCACTTTACCAATTCATCATCCTCATCAGTGTCACACTTGCCCAAAGGCCCCTTCACAAGGGTCCCTCGTGGACCAAGAAGCTCCTGAGAAGCCTTCATAAAAAATTCTTGGGCTGCTTCATGAATTGATTTTCTACCTGAAGACTGCCACTTCCGTTTGTTTCGACCACTCCTCTGGTCCAGACAGTCCCTATTACCACCACGAACGATACCTCGCATGCTTCTTTTGCTCTGAAAAAAATAGGAGCATCCCCTCAGCTGATCATTTGAAAAACCAAAAGATCAAAAAAATTTAAAAAAATTGTTGTATACATCTGTTATGTATACCTGGTGTAAGATCAGGCAATGAATGCTCAATGAAACGTGCAGCTGCTTGCCGATTAAGTGTACTCGAAGGTTTAAGGGGAGCTAAAATAAGTTCACCAGCAAACATAAATAAAACCTCCCTTTCTGTAATTAACAAACTTACAATTGAAAACACAGGTTTATTTAACCCTATGACAAATCTGCAATCCTATAAAAGAACTCTAAAACAGCAGTTCAGTTCTATGAACAACATCTACAAAATCACTCCACTAAACTGATAATCAATTATGTGATCAGACAAAATGATGCAAGAATGCATCGACCCCTAAGTCAATTCACTTACACAGTCATCGCTAGTAATCAAACAGGCAATCAAAGCCAAATTAGTAAAATAAGTCAACCTACATTCCAGTCATTGAGCCTTTAATGGCAGCTTATACAAGTTTATCAGCAAACATCAACAAAGAAACCCTTTTCTGCAACCAACAAAGTAACAAATTCAAACAAAGATTCATTTAAATCAAAGCATCTCTACATTCTTGCAGCATTCTTTTTATAGAACCAACACTATAAAACATCTTGCAGTTCAGTTTTCCCCAATTTATACAGTCAATGCCACCACTCATTACAGATGAAGGGATCTTCTAATAGCAACCTCTAAATTTTATTTCTAACAAACGATTAAAAGCATACAATCAGATAAAACGATGCATGAATATCAAGATATTTCACATATAATAAAACAGGTAACTTAAAAAATCCATTAAAAAAAAGAAGAAGAAAAGGAGGAAGAAGAAAACCTTTATTCAAGTCATTGAAGCGCCCCAGTTTTTCCTCATACAGCTTCAACCTCGCCTGCAATAGAACAAGAAAACTGCGTCAAATAAACGCTAATTCGATCATTGTGCGCATAACACCAAATCCCACAAACAACAAAACCCATCCTCACCAACTCGGCATTCACAGCATGCTCCTCCGGTCGAACTCCGGTGCACCTCAACTGCACTGCCCACACAAACCCGTCAGAAAACCCAACAACAAAAACACCAATCGGAAAAAAAAAACCAAATGCCGAAGAGGCGGCGGCGGTGGCGGTGGGACTTACGGGAGAAGAGAGTGGATGCAGCGCGGGCGAGGACGATGAGGACCCCGGCGCGATCGAGCGGGGGCAGCACGGCGAGGGCGTCGGGTTCGGCGAGGTCGAGGTAGGCGTGGAGGTGACGCTTGAGCTCGTCCAAGTGCGCGGCGATTTTCGAGGTGGCGCCCATCACGGCGCCCGGGATTATCGGATGATCGCCGCCAGAGTCCGCCATTTTCCCCGGCGACCGGAGGCGACGACGGCGAGGGGAAGAAGAAGAACATTCGTGGCTCTTGAATTAGGTTTTCCCGGTTGGGTTTGGTAGTATCAAGGTTCGGGTAATCGGATCTTATTATTCTGTTTATTAGAATATAATAAGGTCATATTATATATAAATTTTCGTCGGATAATAAATTAGATTATAATAATTTGGTATTTGATATTTTAATTTTACCAGGAAACAGACAATATTGTTATTTTTAATATTTTTATTGTATTTTGATCGGTTGAATTTTCTATTTTTTTATTAAAACATCACTTTTTGATTCCTGTTTTAGTGATATATATGGAAAGAGATTTTAGGTTAATGTGAAATCAATTTAAGCTTAAACTAGCTCAATCTATATTTAGTGATCATATAACCTACACTATTTTTTCTAGGAAAACCAAAACGTTTCAATTGGTTGTGACATTTCACTATCACACATCAAAGATTTATATTTTTATTGAAAGTTTTGATTAATTTTATCATTTTAAGCGAAGTTTTCTTAAAGGCAAATTCTAATGTAAAATATATGCAATCTAGTATTTTATATGAATGCAAATTTGGGATGAGCATCCCACCTTAAAGGTTGGCTCTAAGCAAGAAAGAAATCACATGCTTGCTAGTTGGCTGTTGCCACACCAACGGAAAGAGTAAAGAATCTGACATGGTGCACAGCTTTATCATACAACATTCTAATATACACGTACTCCTTTAATCTGGGGAAGAAAAGACAATAATCAAGCACACCTGATAAAATGCAGCTTTATCATATAACAATCTGAACTAGCATTCAGCAAAAGAGTCAGTTTTGTACAACCCAATTGGATAAAATGGAAATCAATTATGCAATAGCATCTTATGCTGAAATCAAGCTTATAATCGTAAGTTGATGAAAATTTAATGTACTACTATTTCAAAGGAGTTTATCAAATCTTCAAAGCGGAAGACCAACCAATTGGCTTTGGCTGCAACGGCCTCTCGGAGTTGGACACCGGCATAGCATATAAACAAGTCAGCGCCACCCGGTTTTCGAGCCTACATTGATATATAAGTAAGAACATAAGCCTACTGATACGTTCATGTTATTACAAGGGAAACAAATCTAAATTGGTATAGTTGAACATTCAGCATGCCCAAAATGTTGGTCTAACCTACCACAAATAAGTAGAATAACATAAATAAAAAATCATAAATTGTCACCTCTAGATCAGTTGCACCATCCCCAATCATGACCAAAGAGTTATATCCATGGGTCTGCAACAATCAATTATGAATGTTTTAGAATGATGAACCACTCAAGGAGTTGTGAACTGCACAAATAATTTTTTTCCTGAGTATACCTTTCTTATAGTTTGGACAGCAGTAGCTTTTCCCCCGCTTCTGGAAGTTGGTTCGTTTTTATCAAACCCGCAATATTCACCAGAGCTTCCGAACAGTAGTTGGTTGGCAAATATGTTTTCTAGTGGAACATCGAGCTGCAGCGCAACTGGCTTCCAAGAGGCAACAAGATCAATTATGTCGAAGAATTTGCTACGAGAAAAAATACACAAACAAAGAGAATCCAAAAGAATATAAACACAAAAAATGGATACACCATTTTCTAGAATCCACTAATTTACAGATTATGGTACACCACAGGCTTCATTAGCATTCTGATCAAGAGTAACACAGGACATATGTTTGTTTATTATCACAAATTTGTCTTTGGTAAATGCGGACTCAAGCCAGCTCACTTCCTTGAAAAAAAAAAGGCTCACAAAACCAAGAAAAGAAAGGTGCACATGAAACAGAGGCGAGCCATAAGTTTTGAGGGAATCCCAGCTAGTGACCTAGTGTACCATGGATTCCTATTCTATCATACAAAGACAGTTGAAAAAAGAAGCCTCCTTAAATCTTTGCCAGAGACAAGTATTGTCTAATAGAAAAACAATTGAGACACATGAACCTTATTTGTTCTATTCCATCTAAGATTCCTAATGTTTAGCAAAATTTCAAATAGGAAGGATATCGTGTAGTTTACTTCAATCATTTGTCTGAAGCCACCAGAAACGAGGTAAACGTCAGTTTTATTGGCTTTCAGCTTCCTAATCAACTCATGTATTCCTGGAGAAATCCTCACACATCAGAATTCAGGATTTTGTGATTAAAAATAAAATATTGGAAATAGGTTATGACAGAATTGCTCAAGTGTATAATCAGTGCTACATCAAAGATGAAGGTAGGTAATATTTAACAGTGTACTTGAACCAAGGATAAATTGCATACTTGGGAGGTCTTTTGTCAAGAAAATCTTGAACTTGAGATAATGATGGACTAAATAAAGACAGTCTAGCAGCCAAAGCTTCTTCAAAAGGAACAGATCCATTCATTGCCCTAGCAGAGGGAAAAGGAGAAACTACTTAGCATCTTGAAGAATCACAAGATTATTTAGTCACACAGGAAAATCATCTGTTGCAGGTGAATGCCAGTAATAGAGTACGTCAATTAACATAAAATGATAGAACAGCAAGTTCTTATCATTCATGCTTCTGGGCATAACACACTTCCTAATTCATCAAAGAAATCACTGAAACAATGTGATCAAAACGCAAGCCACAAAAACCTGGCTGTCCACTCAGCCACAGCTTTTCCAGCACCACAGAAATCTGCAAGTTCATCAATACCTTCATCCAAGCACACTGTGCTATCAACATCAAAACAAACTGCTTTTGCCTCTCTCCATACCTCTAGCACCTCTACGAAAACAATAATTCTTAGTCCATACTAGTAATCTGACAACTCGTAAGTCCAAAGGCTCCACAATTATAATAACATTAAACCTTTACTCGGAAGAGGGCTGCTAAAGCCCACCAGGGCAGTGGCATTTGGTGCATGCGCAGCATTAGCCACCAAGGAAAGCGCGCTGCATTTCTCTTTCATGGATAGAGGAAACATGCAAAAATCGCTTTTAAAGGGAAGAGTAGAACCAGGTAAAAGATTGAAACTGACGAACAACATAAGACGGGCGGGTTGGATTGAAGCGGATGCTGATCAGTCCATCCATTGTTAGCCTATATTTGGATGAGAATATAAGCATGTTAGGTTGACACCATTAACAAAGAGCATCACATTAACAATACTTTATGCAAACACAACCACAGCATATTCCTACTCATACAGATAGCCATCTCCGATTTCACACTGCCTCAAATAAACTATTACACATAGACTTATTTCTTATTTCCTCCATGTTCCCTCCAACTATCCTAGCATCAATGCAGGATCCCAGATGCAATTCATAAATGAAGTAAAATACAAATTCCAAATACCATCATTAATTATCATTTTGATCTCTCAACAACATGCTCAGTACAAACAAAAATGAATTCAAGCCGATTGACACACAACAATCTGTTGAACAATGGGAATTGAAAATGGACACAGCATTTCACAATTCCAAACGAAATCAGCTATAATGAGAGGCAAAGTCTGCGGCTTTCTTACCTTGCGGATGTGGATGAGAAGCCTGCTCATCGGATGGGGGGCGGCGGCGGCGGCGGCGACGGTTTCTCCGGCGGCGAGAGAGCGGAGAGTGGGTTCCCACACAGTTTTGGCAATCAACTCCTAATCCCACCACGTCTCGAAGCATATTTTGTTAGGTAGACCGCCTTTGTCGTACGCCACTTAGGTAGAAGGTCTTTATTATAAACGTGTAATATTAATTTTAATAAAAAATATTGAGACTTATTTTTGTATACACTATCATTTATATATATATATATGTATAAAATTTAATTTTCACAGGAAATAATTTATTAGAAAATAAACCATGGGTGATTAAACTTCACTAAGAACCAAGGAAGGCACATTTAATACATAATCTTACATATAAACTCTTTTAACCAAACCTTTATAAAAATTTACCCTTATATAATCATTATTAAAATAAATAAATATTTTTTCAAAGTTAAAATCAATGTCCATCGTTATAAGAATAAGGGTATATATCTTTGTTAAATTTACATTTATCTTTACTTTTATTCACATAATAATATGTTTTTTTTGTGTTCTCCATTTGACCTGCATTCCAAAAAACTATCCCACATTAGCTGCTACTCTATAAGATTATTTCTAAACTATTCATCTTGGTATTCGTTTATCTACTCATTTATTTTATATAACTCTATTTTATTGATTAAAATATTTATAAAATTAATAATAGTAAGAAATAAAATATTAATAATCGAACATTCATTTTTCATGGCGTATACTTTATTTTATTGATTAAAATATTTATAATTAATAATACTAAGAAATATAATATTATTAATTCAAACATTCATTTTTTGATTTAAGAAGTAATTAGGATGTGGTAAAGAACAGTTTATGGCTCATCAAACTTAGTATTATGTATTTATGGCTCATCAAATAGAGAGAAAATAAAGTATGATATCCTTATTTTTTCTTACGGCCTATAGCAACTTCGAAAGGACTAAGCTTTTTAGCTAAAAACTAATTTAAAATTCCTCCCAACTCGTGCAGTGTCAAGAAAATACAACTAGCTCCTCGCATTGGCTGTGATGACATGCCTCGAGCACCCCTCGCGTACTCCATTTGTCCTTTCAGTCGAGTTAGGAAATATGATAGTATATCATTGAATGTAATGCGGGAAAAAGGAAATAAGGTGGCAGATGCTATTTGTAGGCAAACAGAAAAGCGGCGGTGCACGAATGTAGAAACGCACGAACAGCAACAGAAAGTGTTGAAATTGGCAGCAATCTTAGTTCCGATACCAAGTTGGTTGACTTCCGCTTCTTTGAGAGGAAACCTCCATCTCATCCATTCTTTTAACTCCAATTGTACATCTTCAAGATTGAGTTGTTAGCTCTTTCCAACCCTACACATGCATGGTGACACAATTTCAACTGTGGAGTGAAAACTCAAAATCATCCTGCAATTCAAAAAATTCATGTAGAAATAAACACATTTTAAAATATTTCGGAAGGAAAAAATATGTACATCTATTAACTCCTTGCGAGCACCTTGTAACTCTTCGTTGCTTTAAGGAATTGACTCTGTCCTACACGGGGCTGCACTTTTAAAATTACTTGAAAAATAAAATATCTGCCCCTATGCTGAAAGGGGTGATAGGGCGCAGTGGCGCAAGATGACTCGTTATATACTTGTGATACCAAAAGAGTGAGTCAATGACAAATATTAGTAATTACAGTCTGTATGCCACGTAGTGTGTATGCACATACATGAAATTGTAGCTGGATAGGGCGGCTACCCCTCCCAACATAATTAGAGTTCGACATAGGCTCATAACTATTAAAAGTCTCAAGAAGCAATGATAAAGATTATATTAACTTGTTTCATTTAATTTCCCACTGTTCTAGAAAGCAGCCATTTTTTCTCCCTTTCAAGAGGATGATGATCTTTATGTTTGATTTGCAGGTATTTAATCTTTCAAGAATTTTAAGAGTGCTACCCTGTGTCAGACTGAGCTAATTCTTTGACCCCACTTGTGCTCGGCGGATGGTGATCGAATGTGACTCAAGCCGACCAAGACTCCAAAATCAAAATATATAACATTTCAAGTAATTATACGGACCAAGAATTTTGATGAGGCACTGCAACTACGACACACGATCTTAATATGAGTAAAACTTCTCTAAAGTCTTCCCTTTAAATGTGCTTACAAACTCTCAAGTTAATGTTTCATTTACCATCAACAAAATTCTCCTTTGTATAAAAGAATATATGTGGAATTTAAGAAGTCATTATATTAAATTTTATACAAAAACGTAACCACATAACTATATAAAACACAACCATTAGTGTGATAACGAAAAGTGAAAAAAATAATTATCAAGTTAATACGAATGAGTGTTAAATCCAAAAATTTCAATAAATAAAACTTATTTAAAACCATCCATAAATATTATTAGACTGATATGCTAAAGGTCATAATTGATAATTTATAATATTAATTTTTTTCAAGATTTAACTTAATTAAATAATATTTATGGTTTGTTCTAACATTTACAAAACCCTAAATAAAATAACCTAATAAAATTTTTTTCGGGGTTTTACAATGCATATGGGCAAAATCCGTCATCTCTGGCTATGTGTGATGAATTAGGTTGCACGCAATAGGAAACAAAAATTACAGGAAGCTTTCGAGAATGCTGCTTTTAAAACAAAATTCCATTCGCCAACTACTTGCATTCTTTCCTAACGAAAGATATATACAATTCATTTCTTTGTACATAGTATATACACACCCGACTGAGGTGTGAGAAGAGCTGCAATATTTTCTACAGTCTAGTGTGCAAACAAGTAATCTTTTCTCTAGAATGGAGCAGCAGGAGCAAAGACATTCCTATTCAAATCTCCACACACACTAAGAGTTGAGCCCTCAGGACCCCAAAAGTAACTTGAAGTGGATCTTATTTTCAAAAATAAGTTCGAGGGATCTCATCCTCGAGGGTTATTAATTCAAAAAATAATCGACCAAATGACCTGTGTTAGGTGGGGTCCAATAAATCATCCACGTGACACGTCTCGAATGTAATCATTTACTTAGTTCATCCCTCATATTAAATAATCAAGTTTTCCCAAGAAAGGTAATCACCTTGCATGACACATAGGTGACATGCCGATAATTACTTACAATGTAAAACAATGAAAATTAATCCTCTACAAAAACGATCAATGCTTATACAAAGAAATATACCCTTGGGAAAGTGGACTTCTAGGCTTTCAACAATGTAAGGAATGATTTGCATGGTTACGTGGGAAACACAGCTTTGATACCACCGGAGCTGACCCTCTTGTGAATGAAAACATCATTACTCTTTCTTGTAAAACTCTCATAAGGACAATAACTAGGAGCCGTTGATGACGCACAACAGCAACCCCTTTCTATCTCATCCTCATTCATTGGCCACTTTAAACTATCCCTTGTGCAAGAAAATCATTCTCTTTCCTTTCTACCCTCTACATCCCCCGTATCTATCCTGGCCTTGAGTACAGAGACCGAGTAATCTTAGGCATGTGCCTTCAATACCCTTTGAAACTACAAGTTCAGACATGCACTACATAGCAATACCCGTGAACCTCTACACTTCTCCGGGGTCTGAGGAGCTCAATAGGTGTGCTAGATGATGAGGGCTATGTTTCACAAATTTCATGTGGCTTATAGAATTGGTGAAAGGTTCTCTACAAGTTGTTAAAGGGAAGAAGTGTAGTGGTCTTTATATGACTACATCTAGTCTAGTTCACGGGGAGGTTAAGTTACCTCTACTATTCTTACAGCTGATTTGTGGCATAGAAGGTTGAGACACATGAGTGAGAATGGGCAAGAATTTTTGAAGAAGAAAAACTATCTTTCACAACTTGATGGACAACACTAAGCTCTTGTGATCATTGTTTGGTTGGAAAACAACGTAGGGCTTCTTTTGTGTCCACTGGCAAAAGGAAGACACAAATACTTGAACTTGTATATTCGGACGTCTGTGGTCCAATAGAGATAAAGTTTCTTGGTGGAGCCCCTTATTTTGTCACTTTTATTGATGATGCTTCAAGGAAGGTATGGTGTTACTGTTTCAAGAATAAAAGTGATATATTTAAACTTTTAAGTCATTTCATGTGACTTAGGCTTCGATATGTTGCACTTAGGTCGGGACATTACAATTTGTAGTTTGGTTTGTTGGAAAGCTTGGACTTGTCCTGGAACTGCTATTCTGGTGTACTACCATAGGCCATCAGCTCTCTATCTTCTCTGCAGGTACTTAATCTCAGTGGGAACAATTTTGAAGGGGAGATTCCGTATGGGATTGTAAACTGCAAGAATTCTGTGCTAGCTGATCTCTCTTCCAACCGTCTAAATGGAACCATTCCTGCCAGAGTTGGGAGCTGCATTTGATAACTTGACTGAGCTCAATCTTGCAAAGAACAAGCTCTTTGGTAGCATATCTGAAATCTCAGGTCTGAAGTCCATGACAAGGTTAAATCTGTCTGATATTTCATTTCGGGGTTCAATGAAGAGTGCTTTTGAGCAGACAAAGCAGGTTCTGGATCTGAGCAATGACAGCATCTCTGAGGTACAATGTACGTTAGAGTAATGTGGGTAGAAGAGTTTACAGCTCACTCTACTTGAAGGCACACGTGAAGTTTGGATATTAGGGATTGATGCCTTGATACTTGATGATGTAGTGTAATTTCTTTGACACTTTGATTATTGCTTGCGAAAGGATGTGAAATAGGTAACAATGACCTTTAAGTTCAAATACTCACATTATCTTTATGTAACTAATAAAAAAACCTAAGCTAATAACTTGAATTAAGTAGTAAGAATATAACTTGAAAACTACATTGAGGGTGCGGTTCATCCATATTTTTAAATAGAGAATATAATTATATGTTTATCCCAAACACCACAGCAAGCTGGAATAGCTCAGTTGGTTAGAGCGTGTGGCTGTTAACCACAAGGTCGGAGGTTCAAGCCCTCCTTCTAGCGTTTTGTTTTTCCATGTTTTTTTCCTTCAATGACTCCTCAACTACGACAGACCCCTTGGATCATTTAGCCAGTGATTTCCTGGGCAGATCCATTCCATTCCAGCTTTGTGTTTCTTTCCTCTGTAGTGGTCGGACATCACCAGCTCACTGAAGCACTCCACCTCACAGAACTCACAAAACAATGAGAGAAGATGCCAATCTCCTATTGACGCCAGAGATAGAAGGTACAGGAGCAGTCTCCTGCATCAACATTATACCAATTCAAAAAATTAGGAAAATCAACTCCTTTCAAGATGTCCCAGGTGATGTTATATTCGATAAATCGTATCATTAATAAAATTCTTCCAAGTGAAAATTTTCACCTCCAAGCATGCAATGTTGCCAACAATTATAGCAAAAACAGAGCGCATAATGATGATCCAAATTTTCTATCATTCTCAAACCTAAAATGCTACATCCTAAGGCTCCTACATCTCCAGAAAACTTCTTATTACAAGTAACTATTTGCAGGATCACATCACGAAATAAAATAAAGCAGGAACATAACAGACTAATAACAGATACATACAAGTCTCAGCAATGCATATCAACAAGATAAGAGGAGACAGCCCCCTCTCCAACCCCGCCCGTTGCAACTCGAGCAGCTGCTCCCGAAACAGGCTGTCCCGGAGATACGGCGCCTAGGCTGGCCGCCGGCGGAGGGCCAGCTCGCTCTCCAGAGCCAGATCCTGCCTCACCTCCTCCTCCATATTATCTCCCTCGCGATCATCTCCTCCCTGATCCTCCGCTTCTCCACCTCCCTCCTCGCCCGATAGTCCCCCGCCGGCCCCGCGACAACGACGCCGGGCTCCGGAGCGGACTGCACCCGCCTCCGCTGCCGAAGAACACGGCTGCTCAACCAAAGAACTCAGAGGAAGGTCAAGAGATAACGATGCGATTGAGAAGAGGAAATTGTCCAACAGCAAAAATGTCGTCGCCGTGCTATTCAGATGGGCATACTGTGTAGGCTACCCAGGAAGCAGCTGATCACCTTCAAAACAGTATGCAAAAACTGGTCTGCTCTTGTTGGGGAACCCTTGTCTGTTCATGCTCACTCAAAGTACCTCAGAGAGTACCTTAGCAACTCAAAAGGATTAGTAATATCCAAGCCAAATTATAGGTACCAAGAAACGCGACCTGCTACCATTATTCCTTCCAAGAGAGAACTTTATCTTCTGAAAATTATGAATGTCCCCCGGCCTCTGCTATATAAGACGGTAGAGCTTGGTTGTTTCAGTCCTCCTCCTGGAATTGAAGGTAGCAAACCTGTGGAGTTTCAAATGCTTAAACCTGCAGATTCCACCCAGTTGGTGGGCTTCTCCTTGCCACCATTTGCTACTCTGGTGTTGATCTTAATACCATCCTCCGCTGGTTAAGTAAGTTTATATATATATATATATATATATATATTCGCTCGCGACGCCATGTGTCCCCGTCGTCGATAAATATTCGCTCCCCGGCATCGCCAAAAGTAGTTTCCATATAAATTAAATGTCTAATGAGCTATGTGCAGCTCAAATGTTACAGTTAGCAGCGATATTCTTTTAAGTAATAAGCTATTTGGCTGCGTTATAAAATTTTATACAAGTTTTAAGAAGTTTGTGTCACAATTTTTAGTCGTTATTATAACTATTAAAGATGACAGACGCTTAGAGGTTACAATTATTGGAGCAATTTTATTCGAGCATTTGAAAAAAAAAAAGATCAACCACAATTTTGTTTTTAATTTTTAATGTTTGTGCCAGATTTTATACTTTATATTTTGCCAACATTTTATCTCCGAAACATAACTACTAAACTAAGCTAGTATAATAGACTCGTTCAATTTCAAAGATGCAATTTGGTATATCCGTGAAACGTGCACGCAAGCATTGGTGCAATACATGCCACCACGCCCTTGAGCGACGCCCACAAGACCAGCTCTCTATCTCCCTTGTTTGTCTACCAAAGAACAAATATATATGTACAGTTTGTATGTACATAGGTTGATGATCATCAGATCACCCGTTATTGGAGACAGGAATCAGAGTCATGGGTCCAGATAGAAGTGCCATTTTCTGTGAGGTCCTCCTCGCCATCCTTCTCCCACCTCTTGGAGTTCTCTTTAGACATGGATGTTGCAGCGTGAGTTTATATCAAAATTAATCTCCCAGTTAAAATTTCTGTTTTTGATCTGTTTTTGCTTGTTTACTGATTGGGATCTTGTTGGGTTTTTGTCTTTGTCTAGTGTGAGTTCTTCCTGTGCTTGCTGTTGACGATTTTGGGGTATGTCCCTGGGATGATCTATGCTGTTTATGCAATTGTGGTCGTTGACAGGGAGAAGCTTCACGACGACGATTATCACACTGTGAACTAAAACAAACTTTCCACGGGTTTGTTGTTTGTCATTAGTATGCTGTATTAAAAGGTGCGTTATAGATAGACAATCAAGCACAAGGCAAGAACTGCTCCAGAACATGGAGATTCCTATTGTCTCCTCTATTTGAAAGTTGATCCTCCGCTTTATTCTTGTGGGTCATTTGAGAATGGAATGTAAACTAATCAACGTGATCTCGACTTGGGAGCATCTGATCAACTAATGAATGAAAGCCCACAGAAAAAATGAACATATTCTTTAATCTCTTCATCATGTCTCCTCTACTCATCAACTTTCTAAGCGCTTTTGCAGCCTTTACGAAGCGCTCTTTGCAGCCTTTATACGTATGATGATGGAGGCATGCTCACCCTTTCTGAAGAAGTTTGCAAAGGGCTTCGAGGTTCATAGCTTCACAACGCTTTATCTTTTTCGCTTTAGCTTTGTGAAAGCTATTCATATATATATTCCAATCGAATCCCACTGTCCATTACCACCCTTTCCCCAAATGCTATGCTGCATTTGGACATCTGTGATAAACCGAAAAAAATTATGATATATCACAAGATCACTTGGGTTATTGACAATTTCCTCTGATTCGTAATCGTCATAAGAGATGGGTTCATGAGGTTCAAACAAAGATCTCAAAAGAAGAAATGTAGAATATTGCTGTTATCTCATTACAACTCAGAATTGGCAAAAGTAGGATCAGTAGAAATACATGGAAAGTATGATAGCAGGGATCGAGTGCGCTTGTAGTTCGCTTTTTACAGCTGTTTGAAGAAGGGTTGTTTAGACCAATGTTTGTGCAGCCGAGGTTGATCAGACCAATTTCTGTGCAGGATTAATGTAGCTTGTAAGCTTTATCCACTCAAAAAAAAGTTAGGGCCTCATTATTATGCATATGTAAAAAAGTAAAAAAAATATAATGTTGACTTATAATTAAGGCTGTTAAATTAGAGAGCGAGTCGAGATTGACTCGTGTTCGAATTTCGGCTTGAATAGTTCGAGCTTGACTTGTGTTCAAACTTGGTTCTCAATTAAACGAGTTTTGAACATGCATGTTCAAACCCGATTTGAATATTTTTATGTTGTTCAAGCTCACCTCGAGCTCAATCGAACAAGTTTTGAATATGAATGCTCAAATTCGACTCGAATATTTTTATGTTGTTTGAGCTCGCCTCAAACTCAAATATACTTAAACTGTTTAATTTTGACGAGCTCGACTCAGCTCATTCGTGAGCTCAAAACTAGCTCGATTGTAAAGTGGAAAGTAACTTACTAAAAAAATAAAGTCAACATGGATTAAACCCACAGCCTCTAAGCCTTCAACTTAAATACCTATCATCTAAGCTATCTCACTACTTTAATATTATATTATATATAAATAAATATAACTAGTTACAATTAAACTTATTAGTATATATATATATATATAAATATATATATAAAGACTATATTATTTTATTATCGAGTCGCGTTACGAGTCAATTTCGAGTCGAGTCGAACACTGCCTTACTCAAACTCGGCTCAAAGGATTTGAGTTAGAGTCGAGTTCGAGCTCAAGCATTTAAATGTTGAATTTTGAGTCGAGTTGAACTGAGTCAAACACCAAATGCTCACGAGTTGACTTACTCAATTAGTAGCCCTACTTATAATTAGTTAATAAATTAAATATAATCTCTTGTGTTGATTTTTTATATTGCCACTACAAAAACTATGTACAATATATTGAATTTTTTTGTACAGTTTGAAAAGCCAAATTAAACATGAACATATAAAGTATTTTCAAATGATCATGTACTAATTATTAAGAGCAGAGAATACACTTTCCCCCTGCTATTAATACAGTAAGTACTTCACAATAAAATTAGCTAGAGTTAAACATTTTAACCACAGCTATTTTTGCCGTTGACTGTAGTGTCATTCAGAAAGCATTCTATTATACCACTCAAAACACATTACATGTATATAGTGGAAAAATCTCTAAAGCAAGCATTACTTAATTACATACTCTGTGTTTTTCTACCATAAAAAAAGGTCAAATGGACCGCTTATAAACAAATTATGGGGCATTTTTTTAGTGGTAAATCTATTTGGTTTATTGATGTTATGCTTCAAACAGGTGAAAGACGTTTATTAATTTAGCTCCTTCAAAATGACACATTTTTCATATTTTCAAAGAGAAGGCTTAGTCTCTGCAACATTTGCCGATGTAATAATATTAACAACATAAAAATCTAACTATCCATCTAAATCACATGACTGAATTTTTTTTTTGTTACTTAGATAAATTTGCTCTCATCATCTAGCTAACCATTTTTGTAATCCAACAATTTATATTATATGTCGCTGACACAAAAGAGAGTAGCAATTGTTGCTAATAATAATTTTTCTCTATAACTAATATTTTTTTAGGCCTTTTCAGCCCAAAAGTGACTTGTAACATGTGTCATATGTTTTTTTAAATCTAAAAGTTAACTTATAGAATAAAAGTCATCAACCTCACTCACAACCTATGTGTAACTAATTCAACAGTATCTCTTTCACACATTTCACACATTGGAATCTCTATCACAAACTATCTTCACTTATCGAAATCCTGACTACAAGAGTGATGACATCCCCACTTCACAAATACCACTTTCTCCACACAATATTTGTCGTATGAATCATGAAGGATACACCATTTGGGCTCCCACATGGTTCTTATACAACTGTTGAGCACTTTGATCCCAAAAACAAATTATAATAGGTGTTATGAGTATTTCTTAATCTAAAATATAATTTAAAGAATAAGGGTTTCTCTTTGGCCTATATACAAGTTACTAACCTTATTCACACCAATGTGAGACTAACCGAACATACTTCTTATTTATTAGTAGAGGCGTTAAACTAGTGAGCGAGCCAAGCTCAACATGTGTTCGAACTCAACTCGAATAGTTCAAAACTCGTTCGAATTCGACTTGAGATCAAACGAGTTTTGAATAAACATGCTCGAGTTCAACTTAAATAGCTTTTATGTATTCAAACTCAACTCAAGCTCGAATATACTTAACCTGTTTAATTTTCATGAGCTCGAATATAGCTCGTTCGTGATTAAACTTACAACCTTGAGGTCATCAACTTAAATACTTACCATCTCAACTATCTCACTTCTTTGTTATTATATTGTGTGTGTGTCTATATATATATATATATATATATATATATATATATTATAATATAATATAAAAACTATATTATTATATTATTTATTGAGTCGAGTTCGAGTTATAATCAAGTCGAGTCAAGTCGAACACGGCCTTGCTCAAGCTCAGCTCGTAAGATTCGAATTCGTGTCGAGTTCAAGCTCGAGCATTTAAATATCGAATTTTGAGTCGAGTCGAGCCGAGCTGAGCCGAACACTAAATGCTCACAAGTTGGTTCGCTTAATTAGCATTTGTGACTCAGTCATTTCTAGTGTTTTAAGTTGATAGGGCATGCTAAAATAAGTCACCTAGCAACTAACATATTGCAATAATGTGTTACTCTAGAGTACTATAGAAAATTTTCTATCTGCATATATATTATTTATTTCTGAAAACAAGATTTATAATTGTTAATAATACTTCAGTGCATGAGTCCATTTAGGGCTCTTTCAAAGCTCAATTTAACTCGATTTTTCTTGATATTCGACTCAAAAACTAGGACTCGAAGTTTAACTTGATATTAAACAAACCGGATCTGAACTTATTCTTTGCACAACTTGATTCGACTCGAAGTTCGATACTTTATATAAAGAATATAATTTTTTATCATATTTATCTCAAATTTCTTTGTATAAATATAACCAAATTATAAAATATCATTATATAATATCAAGATTAAATAAATTTATGTATGATTAAATTATCTTTTATGCATAATTATGTAAAACTTGAATGTTTTAATTATAAATTAAATTTTATTATAAATTATATAAAAAATAGCATCAATAAAAACAAACAAAGCTAGCTTGAACTCGACTCAAATTCAAATACTTTTTAACTCGACTCGAATTCAAAATCAAACGGGCAAGGTTTGACGTGAGCAAAACTCGGCTCGACTGGCCAATAAGCAACAGTTGGTCCATTATTGTCGGCATATAATGATATGGTCAAATCAAATTCTATAAAGATTAATGCATTGTTAATTGAAAAACCCTGGTAGAGTTTAACATATACATTCTATGCAGCTTTACTCTGTTCACATTTCTTTATAACGCTCAGCTCCCCACAATATGCTCTACCTGTGTGCACTTAGCTCACAAAGCTGCTCCACCTTAAAGCTTTCTGCAACTGCTTGTCTCTTCACTATATACCCACTTCCCAATCTCCTCCCTTTTGCACCAACTCCTTTGCAAAACCAAGTTAAACTTCTGGTAGTACAACTGCTAGCTAGTCTGCCACATCTCTGCCTTTCAAATATGAAGAGTATTTCGGTTGTCTTCTGTTTCCTTGGTGTTATCTTTTTGGAGTTCCTTCTTGTTCATGCTCACGGCAGCGCTAGCAATTTGGTGCATAACAAACATGATGGTAAGGTTGTGTTTTGCTTTCATATTTCTCCATATTGATGAATAACTTGTTTTTGTCAGATCTGGTATACTTATGTTTGTTTTAGTGCAGCTACAGATTTGGATGCGACTTCTGGCATGAGAGGGAGGAAGCTAGATCAGGTAATGAGAGATGGGGATGGTCGGAAAATTTTCGATTTGGCCGGAGGAGTCGAAAGGCAGGACGGAGGACATGGATCGTCAACGGGAGGAGGGAAAGGGCAGAAAGGAGGGGAGAGCAAACGGTTCGGCCCAAAAATAATGAACGCAGTGGTGCAATTTCTCATGTTCTTATACAGCTGGTGCATGTTGGTGTCGGACTTCTCCTTGCATTTACAATCTTTTGATCACCTGCTCTAGCCAAAGTTTCAGATTGTTTATGTGGAATGCTTTGCTTGGTGAGTTGGTGTTGCTTATTTTATATGCTATGACGTTTATGGTAGAATAAAAGGTATGGATTTCTCTTAGGCTGTCCCTCCTCTGTAAATATATAACATTTAATATTATTTTGGGCAAAAACCAAGATTTATAGATTTGGTTAGGTGAAATGAATAAAAGCAACGTCCGATGTTTTTCTTCTTTAGTTTTTGGAGAAAAAAGGCCAGAGAGGAGAAAAGAAAATTGTGTAGATTGAAGAAAGGTGAATGTTTTGTTAAAATTCACTTGCAATCATTAATGATAACCTGACCAAGTTCTTAATATGTAATTCTTTTTTTTTGTGGTTAATGCCAATTTTTTAGAGAGTACAGTGAATTTATATTGAGGAGTTTGTTCTCCTGTGGTTCTGTTCTGTATCAAAGTTGTGATATAATGAATTTGATCTAATCGTTTGCCTTGTAGTTTTTTCCCTAAATTTGAGGTTTTTCACGTAAAATTAGTTTGTCTTTTGGGTTTGTGGTATCTCTATATTTTGTTTGGTATTCTCATCATCTTCAGTTGAAATGAGGATTTTGTTTGGTTAATCCTAACAAGTGGTATCAAAGCTTATTGATTTGTTAGTAGCAAATTTTGGGTTGTAGATATTTACTGCCCACTAGGTGTTCGACGAAATTTCTAAGAGCCTAATTGGTGTGTTTGTGATTTATATTTCAAGAAGATGGCTGGTGAGAAGTATGTTAGGATGATATCTCTTAAGGGGTCGAGTAACTGGCACTATTGGAAAAGAAAAATAATTGATCATTTATACTCCATGGATTTATATGAACTTATCACTGGTCAAAGACCGACAGAGGTGAGTGATAAAGAGTGGAATAAGTTGGATAGGAAGATTATGGCCTATTTGAGACAATGGGTAGATGAAGCTGTGTATTATCATGTTTCTGAATTAACATCCTCAAAAGCGATATGGGATAAACTCCAAGAAGTTTATGAGAAGAATACTGCCGACAATAAAACCCTTTTGATAAAGAAATTAGTAAATTTGAGGTATAAGGACGGAAGTGACATAAGTGAGCATCTCAATGAGATGAAGAGTTGTAAACCCACGATTCAGAGTCAGGGTTTTATGATTCAGAACCGGTCGGTTGGACCGTTATCTTTCGAGTTGAGTCAGTTTCGGGACACGTGTACCGAGCCGATGCCAGTCGCGTGTATGAGCTATGAGGGTCATGCGTACCCAAGTATATGATGATAACGTCATGAACACAGCAGAACAGAATGAGTTATCAGATATATGAGAGTATGCCAGTCATTTTTTTTATTTTATTTTTATATATAGTGGATCGTAGAATTAG